>JAOWBF010000039.1:6919037-6929716 GCA_028566175.1 Vinca major
ATGCTGGACACATGGTTCCGATGGATCAGCCTAAAGCTGCACTGGAGATGCTGAAGAGGTGGATGGAGGGTTCACTTGCAGAGAAGTCTATCGAGACCGAAAATTTGATTTCTTCAATGTGATTTTCTGCAAGTTTAGTTGTTCTCTTCATAAAGAATGTGTAAATATAAACACCATGAGTATGATGGTTATAACATTCTACTTTCAATGGAAAATGACAATACTTTTTATATTGTCAATTAGGAATATGTGGCCTCCTTTTGGTATTTTGTTGCTTCAGCAAAGATCCGTATATTTGCATCTTACCACGAGCTATATATTAGGTGCAGATCTAGAGCCTAGAGGTTGGAGAACGAACTACGGCCTTATTTGGATTGGGTTTGGTTTGGTCTGATTTTAAACTCAAACCCCACATCAGATTTGTTCAGACTCAAAAAGTCTGGGTTAGTCCATATATTTTGACCCGAAAAATATCTGATCCGGATACATATAATCCAACCCGAAAAAGCAGTCAACAAAAGTAGCGCAGAGGTGTATTGTTGGGTTATAACCCGAAAAAGTAGTCAATAAAAGTAGGCGCAGGGGTGTATATGGGTTAGATAATTCGGTCAAAATATATGAGTTAGATTCAGATCTCGTTGAGACTCTATCCAAATGTGTTTTGGGGTTTCAGTTTGAGACCAAACTAAACCCAAACTCAAACCCAATCCAAATAGACAATTATTGTAATAAACTTTCAAAAAAAAAATGGGCGATAAAGTGTAAAGAATTAATTACCATTCATATTTCATATCTATTTAGTAATTAGCAAGTTATGATTTCAAACTACTTTATTTCTCTTATACTCATGATAATTTACAGAAAAATGCTCAAAAGTAACAGAATCCGGTACTGTTTTAAGGATGAGCTGTTAAATTCTCACCTGAGCGACGAATTTGAAGCCATTGATTAGTGCCAAATTTTAAGCAAGAAATGGCGAGAATGAGTGCCTAAAAAACTCCACCTGCCATCTACCAAATGGAAAACTCCTTTTAAGTTAAGGTCCTCAAGGTGATAAAGGCAACAACTAACAACAACAAAAGGAAAAGATTAACATTGAGGGCTGTCCAACTATCGTGCGGAACACAAAAAAATTCAGTATATATTAAAAATAAATTTATCTAATTAAAAGTTTGACAGTCCAAATTATTTGGAGCAAATATGTGTTATAATTTTCTAACATCTTTTGCGTAAAATATTTGTTATGTGCCGCCAAAGCTCCAGTGCAAAACAATTAATAACTGTCGTATTAAGAATTGGACGAATAAAATTATTTTCCGTAAAATACCTATTATTAATAATATTTTAAATAAAATAATTTCAGCCTTCCGATGCGTAATCCGGCAGCTATTAATTGTTTCACACTATGAGCGAACTGGTTATGTGCCTTACACAAGTGTTAATAAAAAAAACACATTTAGGGGTGGAAAAGGAAAAAGGGAGATAAGGGATAACGTCCGTAACCGCAAAGAAAATCTTTAGAGTGAAAGAGCAGAAAGAAGAAAGAAAACTCTCTTTGATGGCTTCTCAAATTCATCTGACCACTGCCCATTGGAACTTTGGCTGTTCTTCAGTCTATAATAATAAACAAACATTACTTACATACCCTTTTGTAAATTCAACCATTTCTTCAACCACTGGATTACCTAAAAATGGTTACTTTTTGAAGATTAAGCACAACCTTATTCAAAGGGCATCTTCTGATGACGGTATTTTCTTTTTCTTTTTCTTTTTTTGGGGGTGTCTAGATTATGTTTCTTGTGTTTGTGACTGATTATCGTGGCGAAATGGAAAAAGGGGTTCCAGCTGAATTGGTTGAAGAAGATTCCAAATTTGTTCCTCTGAATGCTGAAGCTATTTGTTATGGTCCGCCAGTAAGTTCATCTTGTTAGTTTTTTTTTTTTTTTTTGGGTTCTATTTGGAAGAATTGCAATATGTGGTATAGGGACTACTCTTTCAGTGGTATTCTATGTGTATTATTTGTCAAAGGTTTTGTCCGTCTCCAATCCATTTGTTTCAATGGTATTATGTGTGCATTATTTGCCAAATGTTAGGTCAGTCTCTTATTCATCTGTTTCAATGGTATTATGTGTGCATTCATTGTCAAAGGTTATGTCAGTCACTAATCCATCTGTTTCAGTGGTATTCTGTATGCATTCATTGTCAAAGGTTATGTTTTCAGTGGTATTCTGTATGCATTCATTGTCAGTCTCCAATCCATATGTTTCAGTGGTATTCTAGGAGCACTCACTTAGTCCATTTATTACCAAATGTTAGGTCTGTCTCCTATCTTTCCCCGCTCATATCCCAATTATTGGGATTTAATGAGCTATGTTATTGTTGTGGTTGTTGTATGGAAGAATTGCATTGAGTTATGGCAGTATAATTCAGTTGGGATTTCTTTCTCAATGATCATTCAATTACCATTCTATAATTCAGTTGGACTGTTTGTTTGTAAATAATTATTCTGTAGCAGAATATTGTACTATTGGTTAACATCTCAAATAATCCTTAGCAGAGTTGTGTTATGTTCTTGAGGATAATTCTAGGCCGATATTTTTGCTGATATGTTCATTGTACCTGAATCTATATAGAAATTTTACTTTACAGAATAATTTTGGCGTGCTGAAAATGATGATGAAATTAAAGATATTTAAGTTTGCGGGATAATATGACGTTATTTAAGTTGAATATGATTTGATGGGTAGACACTTAAGGAAACTTGATCTTCCTGGGATGTTTGTTTGTAGTTCAGACCAAGACTGCTATACAAGTTAATTTGCTATTCTCTATCAAGGAATTAATGGAACAGTGAAATCACGACCAAGAACGAGCCGTTGAAGTTAGGAAAATGTTTTGTGAATGCTAACCAAGTCTCTATTATCTTGCAAATTGCTAAGAAATATTTTGTTGGAAGTTCCTAAAGTTCTGTCCATGTATAGTTGTATAATCTTTTATTATCAAATTAGATCGAGTTTTGAACTTCCTACTACTGGATGATTAGTTTCTAAGTCGTAATAGTATCCTCTATTAATGACACAATTTTCCTTTTCCTTTTCCTTTTGCAGGCTTTACTATTGTTGGGATTTGAAGTGGAGGAGGCAGCAAAGGTGCATTTTAGATGCTAATCTTCTTTGTTTTTTCTAGCCCTACCCATTTGATCCGTTATTTGTATGGTGACAGCAAGCATTGTTTCTGAAAGAGTGTCTCGTAATAGATCAAGCTGAATTGATCCCAAATTTTAGTATTTTAACCAATTTTCCTTGCTCGCTCATGCTGCTGCAGATTCAACAATTTCTTAAGGCAATGGATGGTGAATTTCTGCAGGTAGTAACTCATGTTCTTAGCTTAACTCTTCCTGCTGGCATTTCTCGTTCGCTCACCTGTACCCCCTCCCCACCTTCTCGTTTATTTAGCAAATTTTCTTCCCCGGTCAATTATTTACGTGTGGATAGATACTTTTTCTACGTTGGGGAATTCATTTTACTCGGTTCTACTGGCAAGGTTTCCCTTGAGATTCATGGTGGCATTTGTCCTTCTCACAACTATTAGGAAGTGTTCTAGACACCATACCACTTGGGGGGTAAATTCCCATTTTGAATGATTTATCGCCTTGTGTATTTTATATTAAGTCTTAATTAGTTGCATGACAATTTTGCCTCAAGTCTTTAATTTATTTTGCAGATTATTTTCTGTACGGAAGAAATGATCAATGGCTCACTCTGGGATGCAATGAATACCAAACAACACAATCTGGAAGCTGCTAAGGTTAATATTCATTCATCCTGTGAAGGATCTATCCCTAAGACGGGTTTCAAATGGTCAAATATGTATATGCTGTGCAAAAGCATGACGGGCGTTTTTCTTTTTCTATATTCTATTCACTTTTTTATGTATACTCTTTTGTTGTGGGAATGAATTTTCTGTGCCGGTGGGCAGTGCTGGTCTGATACCTTTTTCTGTGCGAAACTATGATTTCTTTTGGTAAAGCGAAGGAATCTAAGATGGTTTTTATAGACGTATTTATGATATTGGTTTAATCTTTTGTATTCTTACCAGAAGATAACAATACATTTTATCTTTTATCTAATGTCTCGAGGCTTTTTATAATTTTGCAGATTGCTAAGTCATTGCCAAGAATATGCTTTTTATCTGGTCTAAATGGAGAAGAAATGATGATGCTTATTGATGACTTTCCAGAAAGTGGTAAGTGATATATTTTCATCGACTAAGTTACCTTTTCATCCAGTGAAGATTTTTATATACAGAAGAGGTTCACTACAGGTACTTATGTCAAGTCTCTGTTTTGTGAAGACTGTGGTTTCTATATTGGCATTTTGGTTCCGGTTTTGATAAGGTTTTCGTTAGCATCGTGCTTACACGATTTCAATTGTTGGGTCATTAATCCAATGATTGAGGAATAAGTGAATAACTATATTCAAGAACAACTAATAAAAAAGGGTCGTACCCAATGCACAAGGTTTCTGCATCAGCAGGGTCTAGGGAAGCAGGTCCAGATGTACGCAGCCTTACCCTTATTTTTTCATAAAGAAGCTGTTTCTAAGGTTCGAATCCGTGACCTAGCGGATAACAAGTAAACATTTGACCATCCCGCCAAGCACGACCTTCATATTCAAGAACAACTGTTTTTTAAAAACTATTCTTGGTCGTTAGAAAGGCTAAGATTGGGTGAACACGTGCTGGCGAAAACCCTATTAGAACCGGAACCAAGCTGCTATAGTGAGAGTTGGTGGATCTTTGGTAACTTTTATTCCCATTATGGAGTTCAATTGTTAAATACTCTGCTTCAGAGTTATAATCAGAATTATTGTGTGGCATCTATGGCTCATCAGAAGAATCATCATCATCTGAACTGAGTGGTTCTTCTGGAAGTCATTTGCTCATTGCACTGAAATCTCTCATTTGTTGTATTGCAGGACTTGAACCTCCAATATTTGCTGCTCTTGTTCCAAACAGTGCTGATAAACCAGTACAGGAGTTGATTGAAGAGATCATGGGGGACCATGAGATGATGGTAACTTCAAACTTACTCCCTCCATTCCAGTCGTTTAGGATATATAACGAAAATTAAAGAAACAAAAAACAAACTGTTTTTTATTCAAAATATCAATATTACTACTCTCTTGAATATTAATATTTTGACTAACAAAGTACATTGCTTTTTGCTTCCTTAATTTTCGCTACATGTCTTAAACGACTTATATTATGGAATGTAGGTTGTTAATACTTCCAGGCGTTTGTGTCCAGATATCATCAGTATAATTGTCTTTGATTTCTCTTCCTTATATTTTATTTATGCAGACCGCGAAAGAACCGTCGGGATAAGGAGGATGCCTCGAGGATTAACCTTTGATGTTCAAATTAAGACCAGCACGATGCTGCAAGAAACGCCGTGACCTGACGTTGTAGACCTAGTCTTGAAGTTCAAGTTAAGAGCAGGACGATGCTACAGGAAACCTGGACCTGACGTTGTAAACCTGGCCTAGTTGTTCCGATGATATAGGGACTAGGTTTCTGTGAATATAGTGATATGTCTTCTTAATGAGATTAATGAATCAGCTGATGGGGGCAATTTACAATTATCTAATTTATGAATCTTTTGGTTCCATGTCTTAAATGAGACAGTTCAGTATTACCAGGACAAGCATTACATTGCGACTTCTTTTCTATTATGCTACTAATACTTGTACTTTCTCCGCTTTTCTGTCAGACTATGGCGGGAGGAGATTGACGGGAACAAAGTGTGCCGACATGGCAAGAGCTCATTGAAAGAAAGAAATTTGGATTCCAAGAACAAAATGCAGCGAAAAATAAATTTATAATCCGTTTCTAACAGGATAACCAATGGTGTTTGATTAGGATTTTACCTTTTGTTTACGGGGCGACAGAAACGATTTTCGTATTGTGTTTGCTACTGAATCACCAACAACAACCCTCTTTATCGACTCATGACTCTATCGATATCTACACGATCAACTTGAACTTGTTCTTCGTGCCTCTAATGCTAGTCAGAAAGCTCCGAAATTGAAGACAATCTTCAGAAATTTCGGTATATAGACCAAGTACAAAACCCGAAAAAGGAAGAACGAAAAATTATTTTTCTTCTAACTTTTTATGTGTTTGGAATTGTGTTTTATGGCTGAAATTCTCTTAGAATTTTTGGCTGAGATGGGGTGTTAAGGAGAGTGAATTAATTCAACAATTGAATTAATGGATATAAATGAATAGTGGCTACTTCACTTTCCCCTCCATTTACTCCCCATGATGCCCACTACACACTCCTAATCCATTCAATTAACTGCTCAATCTAATTGAAGCACTTATATCAAATATAAATTTCAACTCTCATTACTTATATACCAAACAAGGAAGCCATCAAAAGCATAATTAAACTGCCAAAAGCAGCACAAACTAGCAAAATAATCTGCGAAAAAACACACATGAACGCAAGAACAGACCCGTAAGGGTAATTAGGGGTGGAATCAGACCCATGAGTCCGGTCCCAGCTCCCTAGAACTCGGCCCAACATTGGCCCGGTTCTATCCCCCCAGTTTTCCCCGACAATATAATACATTAGAGTTGAAACAAGTTTTCAACCAGAAACAAAGAACACAAGACTATTACATTTCTTCTTGCTACTACCCACAAACTAAAACTATAGAGAACTTAGAAGATGGTCAAAGGGAACGACTCGTTCGCGCAATATATGAACTCAGGAGGTTCGAGTTACCACAGCAGATACCATAGTATTCATACCACACATGTTATGTCCTCTGCAAATCCGGTAATAACCGTGTTCGCCCCACCTCTTTCCCCACGAGTTTTTGACAATCCAGTACTTCTTGAACCCCAATCTCAGGATAGAGAAGCCTCTTGTACCATATCCAATGAGGAGAACGCCATGGTTGAGAAATTTCCTGGGGCAAATTAGTGGGCAAGAGACGCCGCCAATGTATGTTTGCATGAAAACAGCATTCAATCCAACTGCATTTCAAGAATCAATATCAGCCCAAACTGTACCTAGCAATCAAAAGTTAATCATGGTGCAAACAAGAAATCCAAAACGCTTGTGGTTGCCCCGATTAAAATTACATAAAACAGGGCGAAAACTGCAACAATATGCCGAACTACATATAAAAACTGCAAAAAAAATGTGTGGGGGGAGTGGGGGCGAATTTGATAAAATATTCCGAACTACATATAAAATTTACTATATCTAGTAATATTTTTAGAAATCTCGGGGGCGACTGCCACCCCGCCACTGTCTTTGTCCCTGAAAACGAGGAGTTCTACGCTCTCAAAGTGAAACTAAAAACTATCTATTCCCTGAAAATGGGGAGTTCTACTCTCTCAAAGTGAAACTAAAAACTATCTTTTATGTAGATTGTATAATTGTAAACTTCAAAAAAAAAAAAATGAAGGATGAGATACAATATTCAAAAGAACCTTTAAAAATAATAGTAATTTTTTTGTGTAAAATATTCGGAGCCACGCCACTATCTAGTGGAGTTCTACCATGGTCTGTTTTCAAGGGGTCCGACAGTAGAAACAACCCATATTAACATTAATGCAACATAAAGCAATCACGAATACGAATTATGTGAAAAAGGTAAATCATGTGAGAATCTAGCACTAAAGAGGGATTAAGGAGGAGTCTTATTACTTGCAAGAGGGCCATTATGAACTAAATGGGATGCAATTTGATCCTCGTTAACTGCCACGGTTGTGAAATTTTGAACACGAACAACTATCTTTTCGGGCTTGAACTTGCAATCTCCCTTTTTCCCGGTATAAGGATAGGAGGTTTCTTCCTCTATACCCCCAGCCTCTATCAAGTACTTGTAAGCATTTGTCATTAGGCCACCGGAACATCCATCGTCACAAGAATCTCTCTCCTTTATATCACACTGCCAATACCATAAAAGGGCACAAAAGATCAAGGCAAAAGATAAATAAAAAAGTCTATTACTGAAATTAAAATATTAGCCCATTTTTTTTTTAACTAAAATTAAAATACTCCTCTTGGACAGGATTTACTATACCGCGTGATCACAATCAACAAGCTGTTGTTCACTTAGACTCAAAAGCTTGCCGGTGGCGATGAAGTTAGCTCCTTCAAGTGCCCCTGTTGTGCTGAAGGCCCAGCATGATCCACAACTTCCCTACAAGTATTAATTAATTACAAGCAAGTATTATTTATGGTACCTCTCTTCTAGTATACTGTCTATTACACAAATGATTGGTCACACAAATAGCAATATTAGTGAAAAATAATGAGTTTGCACTAATCACATGGTTCTGCGTGTAGCAATATCAATAGACTAGGGATGGCAATGGGGCTGGTTAAAACGGGGATCCGGACCGGCCCCACCCAGTTTGGGTACCCCGGTTTAAGCTGGTAAGCTGGGGGTGCGGCGGGGATGGGATGGGACAAATTTTGCCCCGCCAGGGCCGAGGCGGTAGAAGTAATATCCTGTCCCAGCCCGGCCAACATGTATTGTCTAAAATAATAAATAGAAAGGTAATAAAATATCTATATAAAAAGGAAAGACAGTTAAAATATTGGAGAAGATCATGGAAATCTCAAATTAAGTGAATTAATTAATGTAAAAATTTGATGAAAACTTAATTTCCGTGCAAAATGCAAAATATAAGGTGTATAGATAATTTGGGATGAATGGAGTAATTAGTTAAAATAATCATCTTAATTATAGTGATTAAATAAATTAAGTGAATTAATTAATCACCTGCATCTTGACCTCAGTAACAGCACCTTTATCTCTCCAATCAAAACTCTCCGGCAACGCCTCCCCCACTTCCATCACCGTCTCCGCTCCATTTCCAAAATGACCCGACCCGACACCACCACCACCTTTAACACCCATATACATCCTCTCAAACTCATCCTCACTCAGATCAGAAAACTGGGTTACGCCGTGGACCGCAGTGGGGTCCACCGCCTGGTGCTCAGCAGCTCTCAGAAGGTTCTTAGCAAATACACCTAACCGGTGAGCGTACTCGTCGTGTGTAGAGTAGTTTTTCTCATACTCTGTTATGAATGTCTTGAATCGGAGCTCCGTTGGGGATCCGAGAAGGTGGTTGGGATCGGGGTTGGGTTTGTCTGTGACTTGGCGTATGTTAAGGTCGTCTTCTTGTGGTGGTCTTGCATGGAGGAAAGGTAATGAAGAAGAAGAGAGTAGAAGTGCGCAGATTAAGAGGGAAACGCACTCGGCGCATGTTAGCGTGATCAGACCTCCTCTGCTCATTGTTCTGGGACGGTGGTAATGATGAGAGCTCAGGGTGAAAGAAATAGGAAGAAGAGAAAGTGGATAGAATTACTATTTTATCCCTTACTTTTTGCGATCAAGAAAGTCATTTTTTTCTTACATATTGGTATCATATAGAAATATTTATTTAAGTATTATCGACTCGGCAATTTAATTGAAATAATAACTAATATGACAGGTAAGTTTTTAATTATGGATATTCATCTCTATAGCGTTGAACTATCAGTATTTAGTTAAAGACATCAAATCGGATAAATAAAGGGGTAAAATATATGCAATGAATACGATCATACCTCTCACACTTATCAATCAAGGATTGAATTTACTTTCAAAATGGATTTTATGTTTACTATTAGGGCCAGAGCTAAATTTATAAGGGTGAAACATGAGACTAAATGTATTGGACCGATTTTACCTCTTTTTTTTTCCTCATAACTCATTGATCAAAATTTCGTTAATACAAAATCATGATTTTGTGATAGAAAAATAAGAAAATTAAATTTATATATAAAATACTTTTTCCTATAAGAAATATTATCCTCCTAATTTATCTATAATAAATATTTTATTTAATAGAAAATCATTATTTTTCGTAATGATCTTATAAAAATTGAAGAATAATGAAAGACAATTTCATTGACACATAAATATTTATAATTAATAAGATTTGTGAGATAATATATTTATTATTAAATTATCTATTTTATATTTTAAGTCGAAATGAATTTAATATTTAATTATGAACATGATATTTCAAAAAAGGTAAAAAGCGCTCACACCTTTTAAACTATTCCGTTTTTTTGGTTTTTGAGCCTCAACTAAAAAACGGTCAAATTTTACCCCCTAAACTATTCTGTTTTTTGGTTTGTGACCTTCCATCCATATTCTCTGTTTCATCATAACGGAAGTCCAAATTATGGGGGCATTTTGGGATGTTCTTGAAGATTTGGACGCTTTTCTCTTAGATTATTCTTCTTTAGGAAGATGTACAAAGATCTACTTTGACAGATTTCAGTGTTCTTGGTTGGTAATCTTCGTAAATTTAAAGTTTATGACTGAAATTAGGGTTTCTGGTAGAACTGTGGTACTTTTACTATTTTGCGTTTTTTGATTTATGCTTTATGAATTAGGAGCTCAAACTTTACAAAAATCTTCTTCTTTAATTGAGAATAAGATTTTATGTTTGGATTTAGGAGTAATGGTCTCAAAAGATTGGGTTTTTCCTTGGAAAAATCTGTTTTTCGTGACTATTTTATGGCAGAATTTTTGTTCGTTCTTCTTTTGCGATTTCTGGTTGATTCTTGATGAGTTTGAACCTCAAACTTCACAAAT
>JAOWBF010000039.1:7082040-7094620 GCA_028566175.1 Vinca major
AAAAACAATGTTTAGGGACCTTATATCAATCTCGAAATTGTTTAGGGAGAAATCCACCAATTTGCCATATTTTATGGATAGAGTTAAACACAAGTGTATTTTTAACTGAAGTCCATCACTAGGGATTATATATAGATATTTGAACTATACAGATACCTTCAGAATTATTCAAGAAAAGACGAGACACAAAAGAAGCAGCCACGCAACTAGAGATGTCCATTCCCGACGATCTGGTGCAAGAAATACTGGTGAGACTTCCGGCTAAAGAACTCGTCAGATTCTCCCTGGTCTCAAAATCATGATGGTACTCCCTCACCAGAAACCTTAAATTCATCGCAAAACATCTTCGTCTAAACCTCTCCGAAACAAAAGAATCATGTTTTTTGAGTATCGTTTATGATGATGATAAATGCTATATAGTCTTCGGAAAAAAAAACCCCAGTCCCCAGAATCAATGATTCAATTTGCCTTTTTCCCGATCTAATATTATTGGGTCGTGCAAAAGATTGATGTGTTTCACGAGAATTAGTTTTGACTATAAAAGCCGCCAGATATTTTTGTATAATCCGTCATTTAGGAGAGACAAATCTGTTGAGATGGTTCATTGTGAAAATGATTACTTTATGGAATTGGATATCACGAAGAAAGTAATGATCTTGGGCTAGTCAGGCTTATTTTTTCAAAAGCGGATGATGATAATAAGGTTAAAGTTTATAGTCTGAGATCAAATTCGTAGCACGACGCCGTTCTGTTACGAAATCAGAGTAGGCAAACAAAGGAAATAAGGCAGATGAGATATTTTAGAAAATGTGCTCTTTCTCATTGTAACAAAATATGTACACAATGTCCTATTTATAGAGTTCTAACTGCTAGGTACAATAGATAAAGTACAAGTAATTTAAGCTTGACTAAAGGCTGTCATACACCTCTATCTTGCACATGAGCTGCTTGCTAAAATGCACTTATTATCCACTTGCAGGTTGAGCGGGAAAGGCGGTTAGAGTAGTTATTTTCACACGATTTCTGGGGCATATTCCAGTGTGATGAGGTTCTAGAAGACTCCTCAGGTTAGCAGCTGATCTTGTGTCCAACTGGTTTGTATTTAGCTTAGGTTTGGAGGCTGCTGTGTTAGTACTTGTTTTGTTGTTGTATGTTGTTAGCTGTTGTGTCAGCATTAGATGGCTTTGGTTATCTTCTGGAATATTCTCAGCAGCTGTAACAACTCCTTTGTGCAGCTGCTCTTCTTACTGTGTATGTTCCTGCTGCTGTGTGCCATCTTGTTTCCTTTTATACTTTAACATCTCCCCACAATCTGGCCCAGAGAATATGTCTTGAATTCCCAAGGATTGTAGGACAAAGTAGAAAATAGCAGGATCAAGGGCTTTAGTAAATATATCATCCAATTGTAAAGAACTAGGAATAGGCATGGGCTTTAGCATACCTGATTGAAGTTTCTCCCTAACAAAGTGACAATCCATTTCAATGTGCTTTGTCCTTTCATGGAAAACTGGGTTTTATACAATGTAGATAGCACTATTGTTGTCACAGAATAAAGGAACAGATAGCTGAACTGGAACTTGAAAAGCTTGAAGCAAATATACAAGCCATTGAATCTCACAGGCAGTGAGAGCCAATGCTCTATATTCTGCTTCAACAGAACTTCTAGATAAAGTAGGTTGTTTTTTAGATTTCCATCTTATGAGAGATTTGCCTAAGAAAACACAGTATTCAGTGATAGATTTCCTAGTATCCAAGCATCCTCCCTAATCAGAATCAGAAAAAGCTTTTAAGTGAAGATCTGATTTGGCATCAAAGAAGATGCCTTGTCCAGGAGAATTCTTGATGTACCTAAGAAGTCTGTGTGCAGCTTGTAGATGTAGGTCAGTAGGTACATCAAGAAACTGGCTAAGCTGTTGAACAACAAACTGGATGTCAGGTCTTGTGATAGACAAATAGATCAGCTTCCCAATTAACCTTTTGTATGAAGTATTGGCAGGTAACAACTCTTAGTCACCAAGGCAAAGTTTAGACCTAGAATCCACAGGTGTTGAGACAACTTTGCACTCTAGAAAACCTTCATCTTTCAATAGATCAAGAGCATATTTCCTCTGGGACAGATTGATGCCCTAAGATGATCTAGTGACTTCCAAACCAAGAAAATACTTCAAGTTACCTAGATCTTTGATTTTGAACTTGTTATCCAAAAATATTTTGATATTGTTAAGAGATTCTAAGTCATTACCTGCCAAAATAATGTCATCAACATAGATAAGAAGGGCTAGGAAACCAGAACTTGTGCTTTTAGTAAACAAACTGTAATCACATGTTGACTGGGTGAAGCCTTGTCCTATTAGTTCCACAGTGAGTTTCAAATTCTATTGCCTACTGGCTTGTTTAAGCCCATACAAGGACTTTTGTAACTTGCATACCATAGGAGTATCAGTAGGACCATTTTGCACTTCATAGCCAGGAAGTAAAGTCATATAGACTTCTTCTTGTAGATCACCATGCAAAAATGCATTATTGATATCTAGCTGTTGAAGATGCCAATTGTTTATGGCTGCAAGAGCTAGCAAAAGTCTGATTGTTGTAATCTTAGCCACAGGGGAGAAGGTGTCAAGGTAGTCTATCCCTTCTTGTTGGGTAAACCCCTTTGCAACTAGTCTGGCCTTGAATCTTTCTATAGAGCCATCACTGTAGAACTTAGTTTTATATATCCATTTGCACCCTATAGGTCTTTTACCTGCTGGGAGAGGTACAATGGTCCAAGTGTTATTGCTTTCCAAAGCCAGAATTTCAGCTTGCATAACCCTTTGCCATTCCTGAAACGTAACTGCCTCATGAAAAGATTTAGGTTCATGCACAACATCTACATTCATAACATATTTCAAATGAGAATCAGAGAGCCTTGAATAAGAAATGACATTGGTAATATGATGAAGACTGTTATGAGAAATATGTTTATAGACAAAATCATTTAAGCATGATGGAATGGCCTTATGTCTGCTAGATCTTCTAGGTTCATTAGGCTCAGAAGAAGTAGAATTATGAGATATAGGTGAGCTGTGTTGTGGCAGAATGGAATGGTTAAGACTATTATTAAAGAAATCATCTTCTTGCCACAAAGGATTTAGACCTTGACAACATTGTGCATAGAATTGTCAGAAGTACTATCAATATAAGATTCAAAATTAGATATAGAAGAATTATGAGGTAGAGGATCAGAAAAAAGGAAGATATGCTCATGGAATTGAACATTTCTAGAAGTAAGAATCTTGTTTTTACTGATATCTAAGATTAAATGTCCCTTTATATTGACAGGGAGTCCTATGTAGATACACTTGATGCCCCTTTGATCAAACTTAGTCCTACATTGCTCTTGAGTGCAAGCAAAAGCCAAGCAGCCAAACACCGTAAAACTTTCATAATCATGTGCTTTACTATAGAGAACTTCAAAAGGTGATTTATCTTTTAGAAGTGGTGTAGGTGTAGCATTGATCAGTTTAACAACATGTAATACAAAGAAATTCCAGAATCTGAGAGAAAGAGATGATTGAAATCTCAGACTTTTGGCCACATTTAAAATGTGTTGCTGCTTCCTTTCAACAAGCCCATTATGTTAAGGAGTTTATACACAAGTTGTTTGATGAATTACGCCTTTAGAAGTATAGAAAGTAGGCATAAAAACTCTTGTCCATTATCAGTTCTAATAACCTTAATGAAGGTGTTGAACTGAGTGTGAACATATTGACAAAAGGATTCAATAAGGTTTCTTGTTTCTGATTTGGTTTTCATGAGGAAAATCTAACATAACCTGTTGTATTCATCTACAAGAGTAAAAAAATAGTGATGGCCATGAATAGTTTGTTCTTTGAGAGGTCCCCAAATATCAAAATGTACAGTTTGAAAAATACTCTTGGCTGAGTCAGTTCTTTTAGAAGAGGCAACTTTCTTTGTTTAGCTAGAGGGAAAATAGGACAAAATGATGTATTAGGAATTACAGTTTTGGAAGATACTTTCCTGATACATTTCAGTCTAGGAATATAAGCATGTCCTATTTTAAAGTGCCACAGTAATGTGTCATTGCACTTATTCACATTATTTGAACAATCTTGCAATAAACTAGACTTATTACTGCATAGAAAACCTTTATTGAAGTAGTACAACCCCTTGACAAGATCAGTTGTACCAATCTTCTTCAAAGATGTGTTTTCCTGAAGAATGCAACCAGAAAGAATGAAGGCAACAAGGACACCAGACTTAGTGACAAGCTCACTAACAGAGATTAGATTAAAACCAAAATTAGGAACAAAGAGCACATCATGAAGAATGAAAGAAGCACAAATGTGCACTGTGCCTTTGTGTGTGACTGGTACTTTAGTACCATTAGGAAGATTCACAAAAGAAAACTTGATAGGATAATAAGAAACAAAATTGCTCAAAGAGCAAGTGATATGATATGTGGCTCCTGAGTCCATTATCCATACATTTAAATATAAATGAGAAGTGATACTTGTATCATTCAGAAGGTTAGTAAATTTTGTAAAAAGTGCATAAGTAGTCTGCACACTGGTCTGTCCTTCTTTGGCATCTACAGTACCATTGCTAGCAGTAGATTGTTGTGCATGCATCATTTAGACCAGCTCCTGATACTGTTCTTTAGAAAACAAATAGTTTGTTTGATTAGTGACAGCATTAATGTTGCTGACATTGGTACTACCTGTTGATTGTAAACTCTTTCCTCTACCATAATTGAGATTCTGTTGATATCCTCCAACTCCAGATCCTCCAGGTCCTTTGAAGTTTGGTGGAAATCCATGTTTTTTATAACATCTGTCTATGGTATGTCCACTTTTATTGCAATAAGTGCATTGCAATCTTCTTTGATTTCTAGAAAAACTTTCTCCAGTTCCTCTAAAACCAACCTTCTTGTAGTTCTGATTAGCAGAACTATACAAAGCAATACTACCAGTGTCTTCTGTGTTAGATTTGCTTCCATTGTTATTAGCATTAGGACTGAAACTTATTTGCCTTTTTGCCTGAATTATCATAGAGAAAACCTTGTTAATAGATGTCAATGGACTCATTAGCAATATCTGAGACTTGACTGCTGCATAAGGTTCATTAAGTTCTCAGTCCTTTGAGAAATCTGATTACATAATCAGAATCTACATAATTTTGTATATCATGAAGTGCACCACAGGTACAATTTGGCAAAGGCCTAAGGATGACCAGCTCATCCCAAATAATTCTCAATTGAGTAAAATGTTCATTGATTGTCTGATTATTTTGTCTGATATTTTGTAGTTCTTCAAGAAGATCAGACAATCTAAATTGATCACCACTGGAAAACCTATCATTTAGGTCCTTCCAAATCTCAGCTGCAGTGTCAATCCAGATAACACTTTGAGCAATAGAAGTAGAGACAGCATTGAGGATCCAACTCATAGTCATATTGTTCCATTGCTCCCCAGGCAGATGCATTTTTGTCTTCATTTTCAGGCTTAGCAATAGTTCCATCAACAAAGCCAAATTTATTCTTAGAAATGAGTGTAATTCCCATTGATCTACACCAAGCATTGTAGTTATTACTAGTTAGCAGCCTAGGCACAAGAACAACAAATGGATTCTCACTAGAATGTAGGTAAAATGGATTTCCAATAGTGGTTTCATTACTATTGATAGTCATTTCAGCAATCTGATCAAATTACTTTTGATTTAATGAAACAGGAATCTCAGAAGAATGAAGATATCCTAATCAACTGAAGAAACAACACAAGAATCAAATATCAGAAGTTTGAAGCTCTGATACCATATTACGAAATCAGAGTAAACAATTAAGTAAAGGCAGAAGAGAAGTACAGGAAAAGGATTCCTTTTTTCATTGAAAAAATAATCTGTACAAAGAAGCCTATTTATAGATTTCTAACTGCTTAAGTACAATATATTATGTACAAGCAATTTAAACTAGTCTAGATGATAACATGCTCCTCTATTGTGCACATAAGTTGCTTGCTAAAATGCTCTTGTCATCCACTTGTAGTTTGAGCGGGAAAAGCTGTTGAGGCTGTTATTTTGACACGGTTTCTGGGCTATGTTCCAGTGTGATGATGTTCTAGAAGACTCTTCAGGTTAGAGGTTGTTCCTTGGTCTAATTGGTTTATATTCTGTTTAGTTCTGAAAGCTGCCGTGTCAGCACTTGGTATTTCTTTGTTGTGTAATCTGAGCTGCTGTGTCAGCATTATATGCATTTGATTATCTTCTTTGTCTGCTGAAATACTCTGAGCAGTTGCAACCATCCATGTGTGCAGCTGCTCTTCTTGCTGCTGTGCATAATGTTTCTTTTTGTATTTTGATAATAAATGTATTAATTGAAGGTTAAAAATGTATATCTGTCTTTAAATTAATGTATCCCAATCATTTTTTTTAATTCGAGTGAATTGTCTTAAAGCGACAGATAAACGGGAACGGAGGGTGTAAAATTTTTAAATTAGGTACTAAGAGTTATATTATTTGCAATTGAGTACCCATTTTTCTGTTTTTGTTTTTTAGGTAGAGAATGACATGTACTCCCCAAATTACCCCGGCAAAATAAGTCAAGTGTTGACCTCGTGACTAGATTAACATGAAAACCTTTATTGGCAACTCGTAAAAATGACCAGGACGTTAAAAGTAGGAATTAAACGAAATGGATATTAACTGCAAATTAAAAATAGAAAAGGACCAAAATAGGCGATTTTGCTGTAAAAATTCACACAAATAAAAAATTAGTAAAGTTTTCTTGAATCAATATCAAGCAAGTTCCACCTAATTCCTTCTTATGATACAAACTATATTTCTATTAATTGTATAATATAATCTTCTTGGTCTCTCTCTCTTTCCATACAATGACGAAACTAGAATGGGATCTACAAATTTTCTGTTCAAAATATTCACAAAGTTTGATAAAAGTCAAATTTGAATTGGTCGTTTTTGTTTGATTCTTTGATTTTAAATTGATTGTAGTTAATGTAATTGTTAGCTCAGAGAAAACACAAATTGCATTAGAATGATCTACTTTATTCGATAGCCTCCAATGCCTATTTATAGAGAATACAAATAACAGAAGCAACTAAAACAAAGGACACATGAGCTAATTTAGCTCAACTAACAGCTACTAAACCTCTAACTGAATTGACCCATTACAAACTAATGAGAACAAGTCTCTTATTCCTAAAATGTAGCAAAGACTCAAAACAACTTAACATCAAGTTTACCGAATTTTCCAGAAGGAAATCAATGAACCCCAATGCATCAATGGCAGGAAAATAAGACCGAATTTGAAAATGAAGAAGCTTTCTGACTTGTGACTTCACTTTATCGGTTTTTTCTTGGAAATCACTGATAAGAATGTTTCATTCTTGGGTTTCCTGATTCGTATCCGTAAAAGTGAGGGAGCAAACCAGAGAAGGAACCTCAAAAGCAATAGCTTTACAGACTGATCAGAGGTGGCACCGGAAAAGATGTCCGGAGATGATGGTGGTTGGATCTTGGGTCGATTTTAGGTGGGTCGGGTCGGGTTTTAAGGAGAAATGAGTATGAATTACCCAAAATACCCCATGATATTTTGAGTGAAATGTTTTAAAAAATTCAAACATTGACAGTTTGGACCATATATACTAAAAATTCTTGTCCAGTAGCTTGAATGGAAGAAGAACCCACAAGAACATTCCCCTCAAATTCCTCAAGAACTCTTTTTTCTTGAAAAGATTCGATTTTGATATCTGGGATTGAATTTTTTTCCTTGCAAGATTGATTCAAATTGAGGATTTCTTGTCCTTATACAGAGGTTGTACTATATTTTAGCTTCCGGAATTTCAGCCAATGATTTCTCTGTTTTTTTTCTTTCTTTCTTGATTATTCTGTCTTCTAAATTCTCTTCAATTTCAGACAATTACATAGAGAAAGACGAAGAGTAGGAAGAGAGATGATGACGAAGAACTCAGGTTCGGAGCAGAGTTTCTATATAGAGAGTGATGAAGAAGATGGAAGTGACTTTGATCATTCTTTCAATTATTCTAATGATGACAATGACAATGAGAATGATCAGCAGCAGAGCAAATCCCTAACCCCATATTGGCCTCAAAGTTACAGGTTTGAAAATCTTGAGATTCTTCATTCAATCAATCTCAGTTTTTATTTTTTATTTTTTTAATGTTTTATGTTTTTCATGGAGATTTGAAGTTGGGAATGATGAGGTTTCACTCAAGACAACTAATTTTTTTTGTTGTTTTAAGGTTTTCAAGTTCTCCACTCACTCGGAGATTGTTAAAGATAAAATCTTTGGGAGTTTTACTTGAAGTGTTTTATAGAAAATTATTGAGTGAATTTTCCCTTTTGGGGCCGTGGACGTAGAGACACAATGGCTTGTTTTATGGACGGAGCTAGAAAATTGAATTTGGAGGGAAGGCGGGGAGAGGGGGGGATTTAGAAAGGGGTTTTGAAGAAAATGTTGAGGGAGTGTATATAAAGAATAAGCATTAAAGGCTTAAAAATGTTGGGGTGGCTGCGGCTGCTGCGGCTACCCCTAGCTCGATCATTGATTTTGGGGTGGTGGGGGGTGGGGGGACAAGAATGGTGGATTTGCTTAATTAGTTTGCTTGAATCCAGTAAAACAGATTAAGTTAGTGATGGCGAAGATAGGAAAGGAGTACTCGGTATAGACTACCAGTATGGTGAATCGTCACCCGAAGGGAGAAAATTGATTGAAACGTATCTTTTTCATCTAATGTAAATTATTTTGAATGTTCGAGAAATGTTGATGCGGTTGTTATTGTTATCATCATTATATATTTGTTTGTGTCTTGCGTATGTTCGAATGATGATGATATGCCAAAAACTTGTTTCAGGCAGTCTATTGACTTATACAGTAGTGTACCATCTCCAAGTCTTAACTTCCTCGGGACACCTACACTATCACGATTTGGCAGCTCGTTTCTTTCATTGTCTCTAAATAAACAGACTCACGAACAATTACCTTCGTTGGGTAAACCGTTACTACCACCACTAGCAGATGAGCAACCACCGGGAGAAAGACGTAGTTCCCATGCTCTTTTGCCCCCTATTCTATCTAAAAGGTCTCGCATAAAAAAAGTAACTCCTGATCGTAAACATTCCTCAATCTCACATGGGGCTCCTAGTTCTCATCAGTGCTCGTTTGGACAAGCTGTGTTGAATGGTAAGTAATTTGAAAGCATCTAATTGAATTTATTCACATGAATATCCATAAGCAAATAATTGAGTGTTATCAAATGATACTTGCGTTATTTCCTTTAATGCGATTTTTCATTTTATGTGTTTGCGATGAAATAAGGAATAATTGAATGTTGCAAACTTCTTGTACAGGAATGAATGTTCTTTGTGGTGTTGGAATTCTTTCTACTCCTTATGCAGTCAAAGAGGGTGGATGGGTAGGGCTCTCGATATTGATTATCTTTGCTATCCTCTCTTTTTATACCGGTATTCTCCTACGTTCCTGTTTGGACAGCCAGCCCGGGCTTGAGACTTATCCGGACATCGGCCATGCAGCCTTTGGTACTTGGGGACGTATCGCTATATCAGTAAGTTTTAGCTTTTAATTGATTTCCATTTCTTTGAACGTGTATTTTGGTACAATTTACTTCATTGTCAAGAGAACTAACCTTCTTCACTTTTCCGTCAGCAAAATCTTTTAGTGAAAATAAATTGTGAAATTGATTTAACTTCATGAACTTCAACATCTGCCAATAGTCACGGTCTTGTGTTTCGTATTTGCAGATAATCTTGTATTTGGAGTTATACGTAAGTACATCATACTCGACTTAAGTTTAATCATTCTGTTTTTCAATAGTGCACGGGAATCTGCTTGGCGATAAATATGGCTACATGTTACATATCCCAATTTCCTATGTTATTTACATAATTCTATTAACAAAAACACCTCATGTTCTACCGTTGCAGGCTTCCTGCGTTGAATATATAATTCTGGAAAGCGATAACTTGTCGTCTTTATTTCCTAATGCGCATTTAAGTTTTGGAGGTATGGAACTAAATTCACACCATCTGTTTGCGTTGGTTACCATCCTATCTGTTCTTCCTACTGTTTGGCTCCGAGACCTCAGTGTACTTAGTTACATATCTGGTGAGTATATACCGTTTTGCTATGAATTTTTTTGAGAAAGAAATAATAAGAAAATACTATATATTTTTCTTGTGTCTTGTTTCTGTCATGCGCTAGATGAGATAATACTCCCTACTTCTAGAATTTGATGTCCCGTATTGATTTGGCACAACGATTTATGAGAGGATTTGACCATCTGCAAGTTATTATAGTAGCATTATTGATTAAATGGTTAGTGTTAGGAACGGTGTGTGGAACAGGTTAGTTATAGAAGTTTAGAGTATAAATATTTTTGTTTTAGGAAATTTAGAACATTTTAAAAAATAGAAATCCGAAAATTCAATTTTGGATGGAGTATAATCTACCATTGTACATGAAGAAGTATACGAGTTAGGGAGAAATTATGGAAGGATCAAACACAATAGATTGTCACTCGAACGAAATAGGCAGTTTGTTTTATTTTCAATGTTTTCGGAACATTTTTTTGTTTGTTTTTATCGTCCTAAATTGAATATAAGGATCCTGATATCGTTTTTTCCTGCTTTATCTCCAGCCGGAGGAGTTGTGGCATCAATATTAGTGGTTTTCTGCTTATTATGGGTTGGTTTAGTGGATAAAGTCGGGTTTCAGCCCGCTTCTAACACCCTAAACCTGTCTACTCTTCCTGTTGCTATTGGCCTCTATGGATTTTGCTACTCTGGTCATGCTGTTTTCCCGAATATATATACCTCCATGGCGAAACCTAGCCAGTACCCGGCATTTCTCTTTACCAGGTAAAAATTTCAAATTCCTGCCTCGAGATCTCTATAAATAGACATCATTCCCGTTTTATCCCCTAAGTATACTACCTCCGGCCCAAATTAGTTGAGACAAAGTTAACAACTTTCTTAATCACCGTGAAACTTTCAGCAAGAGTGACAAGTAATTTGGGTCGGAGGTAGTAATTGATGATATTTTAAGGAGTTTTAATCGTGAATACAGTTTCGGAATATGTACTTTGATGTATGCTGGAGTTGCTGTAATGGGATATATGATGTTCGGAGACTCGACACAATCACAATTCACCCTAAACATGCCCCAAGACTTGGTTGCTTCGAAAATTGCTGTTTGGACTACGGTAAATGCTGGTCTAGTTAACTTACATTCTTTGGTGTTTAAAGTTTTTTTTTTTTGGTTTTCTTTTCTGTAATACATATTTTGCGAGTGCGTGTCTCTATTGAACAGAGCCTGATCTACTAGCATTATCTTTCATCGCCTTCAACGATATCTCAATTAGAATAAATATCTCGGGATAAAACTAATTTGTATCTCGTATTTCTGTTATGCTCCATTTTATACTCAGTTGAGTTTCCTATAGTAACTTTTCGTCTCCTTTTTGCTCTTTTGCAGGTTGTTAATCCATTTACCAAATATCCTTTTCCAGAATCTATTTGCTAATTTGGCATTCTTTTTAATCTTTTTTTTTTTTTTGCAATTTTCTTTGGATCTGATTACTAAAGATGAGTAGTTTTGTCATAGAAATCGGGTGAAAGTTAGGATTTATCTGTCAAAATAAGAACATATAGCTATAAGTAATGCATGTTTAAACTTATAGAAAAGATTGAACTGTTGTGTATCAGTCTCGTTTAACTCTTCGAAGAAAAAATTTTGGTTGGCAGAGGGCATGGCCTCCTTGATTAATCTTTCTTTCGTTCTTTTAGAACTGCCAAATTTTCGAGTCAAGGTTATGCTTATTAAGCCGTGAAAAGAAAACCTTCCTTAACGAGAAACACATATGCTTTAGCCATGACTCATGTTGCATTGTGTTTGGAGGAACTGATACCTGCAAATCACATCAAGTCTAACATTTATTCAATTCTTATAAGAACGGCATTGGTCATCTCTACCTTAATTGTCGCACTTTCTATACCATTCTTCGGTAAGTTTTCAGTTTACTGTCTCGTGTTTCCAAGACGCCCACCAGAAAGGGCCTTTTTTTTTTTGGTATAAGACGCGTATTTTTGTAATTTTGCAACAACTGATCACAGGTTTGGTGATGGCATTGATTGGATCTTTATTCACAATGCTAGTGGTACACTTTCTCATTCAACTTTTACTCTTCGATTTCTCCCACCACTTTCAACTATATCCGTTTCTTTTTTTCTTTTCCCGCGGTTAACTAATTTAATTATTTTCTTCTAGACGTTGATTCTTCCTTGTGTTTGTTATCTTCAAATTTTAAAGGGCAAAATTAACTAAGTATAGGTAAAACCAATTTTTGCCCTTTACTCGTTTATAGTTCATGTCCTTATATCAGATACATGTCGCACCTTAATGTCAATCATAAAACATGTTCAAAAACACGAAATTAATCTGATAAACTATTTTCGACATTCAAAAAAACAAACTAGTTGAATTGATAATAGTAGTTACATTATCCAGTTTGTATACAAGGGGTTGAAC
>JAOWBF010000039.1:7148836-7160535 GCA_028566175.1 Vinca major
ATTGATGGGTCATGGCAAGGACGACTTGCTACCTCCGTCTTGTCGTCGTCAAATGTTTGCTTCAAAATTGGAGAGTTTGCGTCTGGGTTTCCGTTTGCATCCAAAATTAGCATTAGAACCTGAACCGGAGAGAAATCAATCTGACATCCTGATGAGAGATGCGACATGTTTTTTCGTCTACTATACATTGCATAGCAAACATTAATATTCTGAGTTGGACAGACATCAAGAAATCCAGCCAAAAGAAACCAAAACAGCCCCTGGGTTAGCCCATTTTAGACCAGACTCATGGTTTGAGAAAGTTGGCCCAATAGACAGGCCCTGATGCAGTCATTATGGGACTGTCTCATAGCTGCACCCAAGCCCACCCTAAATAACCTCTTGGCCCAGCTTTTTAGTCCATACGCAACCCATATCACCAGGCACGGGTCTGAGACCCGACCCGACCCGACCCGACCACACATTTCGCAGATTGTCGTCCCCATGTCGAAGACCCGCCGTCACCCATCATCTTCATTGACTCCGATGCCACTTGCACCACCACCTTATTCACTTCCAGTTCAACTTCGTGACCATCTATCTCCACAACCCGCCATTTTTAGAAGCCCAGCAGTCCAGTCTCCAACCAGTTTGCCCACCACGACGATCGACCATCTTCAATAGCGTCGGCGACAAACCCACATCCTACATAGCTAATTGCTTCCTCAAATTTGCCTTCATCCCGGATGTACCCGGCTCAGATTGCCTTTATAAGGCTTGATCTGGACAAGTCTCACTCTCCCCGACGTGTTCCTCATTTCCAGTCCAAAAACAAAACCAATTTGCTAGCCAACGACCATTGTCGGCAACAGGAAAGACCCATTTTACCAAATCCCAGTTGATTGAAGTTTGATACTTCACCCCATATATTCCTGAATCGATAACAAAAAACTCCATCCATTGCGCCCCTGTCCCTGTGTAATACACTAAGAACTGGTACAGAAACCAAAGCTTTTGGCTAGCAATGGCCGACAAACAAGAAAGCCCATATTCCGGCTAGAAGGCGCGCACAACAATGGCGCAGAAAGCTTTAGAATTCTAGGAAAGATTACCAAACCTTTCATCCTTATACACCCGTAACTAATTTGAATTAAAAAGAAAATATTAACTTTCTAAATAATTTAATGGTGATAATAGTTCATTCAACAATCAAAATTTCTAAAACTAAATTATAATTAAACAATTCTAGAAAATTAGATTAGTTGCTTAATTGCTTACAAAATTAAAAAGTGTTTGTTATATATATGTACACTAGCCAAAAAAAAACCCGTGCTACGCACGGGGACAAAATGTTTAAGAAAAAAAAATTGATATCTATTATTTAAAAGAAGATTTTCTAAAATGGAATCTTGAAGTGAGTGTTAGTTTGAGAATTCGAGATATAAACAACACATTTGTGGTATGCGTTAAGAAAACGATTAAAAGAAAGTGAATAAATATTTACATATAATTAGTCAAATCTTTTTTCTTCCTTAAGTGTAACAATGATATCCAAAAATTGATAATTATCAAAGT
This sequence comes from Vinca major, assembly GCA_028566175.1. NCBI lineage: Eukaryota > Viridiplantae > Streptophyta > Magnoliopsida > Gentianales > Apocynaceae > Vinca > Vinca major. The sequence continues at coordinate 7,150,391 of JAOWBF010000039.1, forward strand.
CCAAGACCCAAAATTAAAGGGAAGAGAAAAGAAACACAGATGATTATCTTAAAAATTGTTTCTTGCAAATTTTGTAAATGTGTGGAACTTAGTATAACTCACCATAGGTTACTTCAATTACAGAAAATGTTTGTCATTGGCTCTCTTCAAACGGTAGAAATTGAAGGAAAAAAAAGTGCAGAAATTGCAAAAGGGATTTCCTCCCCTAAATCATTAAGCATGGCTGCCTTGGTTAATCCAATCACTTTGAACAAATCCTCTTGAAGAAACAAAGACTTGAGCGGTTGTGGTATCCAGTTTTTCTATTCAATGAGAAGAAAAATAAAATGTTGATGTTCCTAGACTAACTATCCCACCATGGAACTTAGGAGTATAATGATTTCATGATCTCTTGAAGAAACAAATTTGGGATGGAGTTGGCTGGTCTAGTGTCTTCTTACTTATCTAAGAGTTATTCTTTTTCCCATTTGGGGAACGCGAACCATGTGTACTATTCTTTATGACCGGTTGACAAACATTTCCTATTATAATATTGTTGTATTGTTACAAAATTTATCATGAAAAAGAAAAACTTAAAGATGAAAAAGGTACTAAGCAAAAATAAGTTAAAAAGAATTATATAGCAAATTTAGTAACAATATATAAATAAATTTAGAAGTTGAGGAAAAAAGTTAGATGAATTTGATGTCGACCATCTATTAGATTTTACCATCTTTTGCAGAGTGTAATTTAATAGATCGACTATTCTCCATGGATACTCATCACGACTTCAAGTGGCTCCTCCATTGATAATTGAAGAAAACTGAAATTAAATTCTTCACATAACTCTGCAATGGTAGCAAACATTCGTTGGAGGACTTTCTTTCCACACCATAGAGAAAGGACTATCAGAAGCTTATATGCCAAACATGGCCAAGTTATAGAATCTAAAATTCAGTGTGTCAAAGCAAATCATATATGAGTTTGGATTCTTTACCTATGCATCAGAAGATGAAGCAGAGACATCCATCAAAGAATTGAATGAGAAGGAATTACACGGGCATTGTCTTTGTTGATTGCGAAAAACCTAAAACTTGTTTTGTTGAACCAACATCTATGACAAAATTGAGTAGTTTAAACCATGATGAATCAAATTTCCAGATGGAGCAAGCAATACCTCAAATACTTGAAACATACATGTCACAATATGGTACTTGGTTTAATCTTCAACATGTTACTAATACTGATACACAACAATATAATTCCATATCAGTAAATAGGGGTTGATGCTTGGAATAATTAAGTATACTAAATGTTTGGTTTGGAATAAAAGTTTAATTTTCTTGCAAAACAAAGTACCTTCTTTTCCATAAAACAATCACATATGTTGTGTCTTTGCCGTGACAATTCTTCACTACTTGGAATGGCTCCTGCTCTCCTATTGTTCAACCCAAAACAACCAACACCAATTGTTACGATAATAAACCAACTTATAAAAAAGAGCACTCCCATGCATAGGTTAATATAAAAAGTACTTTCTCCATTTTATAATATGAGTCATTGAAAATATGAAAAATATATATTACCAACAACTTATAGTATAGAATGGAAAGAGTACATATAAACATGAATGTCTACCTTGTAGAAAATTAAGTAATGAATGTTTTAACACTTAATTTTTTGTCCAAATTACAAAGAAGGAATAAAGAAGTTACAAAAGAAAACGAATGTAAAAGAGTTCTTTGAAATTTAGAAGAAATCTTATAGCAAAATCAAACCTGTGTATCGTAGTCCAACACAAAAACTCAAAATTGATGTCTTTGTCTGAAAATAGGAATACTTCACATAGAAGGAAATATAATATTAAAAATTAAAAAATAACAGACACGGTGAGGAATAGATGATCTAAAATGAGAAGATTGAAAACGTCTAGTCTTGTTTCCTTCGATTCCATTTTCTGTCTGTTGTACTCAGGTTTCTTTTTCTAAGAGCAATTACCGGCTTACAAGAACATATGAGAAGAAGTAGAGACGTTGATACACAGGGATAATGGGGTGATAGAGTTTCAGTTGGATTGTGTTAATGGAATGAATAGTCATGTCATGATAGTAATGGATTCCATGGATAATGGAATAGTGGGAGTGAAATTAGGAGTTGAATTACTTTATTAGTTTTGAATTAAATTAATCGATAAAAAATTACAAAATGAAGAAAAAATCAGAGTCTGCCACGTGGCGCAATGTGAAGAGTAAAATTGAAAAAGGTTTCTGTAATATATATATAAACTTGTACTATGTGTACTATATGAATGTAAAAGCTGTCAAACCTCAATATTCATATTCTTTTGTTATATAAAGGAATAGTACCTGTCTCTATCCTTGATTTGTAATCATATATTACAAGTAAATTAATTAATAAACAACTTTTAAAATACATTAATTTGTTACCAAATAAATCATGGTATATTATTAAAAATAATAATTAATATGTATATTTTTAAGAGGTAGGAAAAAAAAAGACTTACAAAATGCGTCGTCATATAAAAGGAAACTGATTTCAGAAATTAATTTTTTTAAATAAAGTTGACAAAAAAATTAATAAATTATTCTAAAAAACTATTTTCCAACAAAGTTGAACAAAATAATAATAACTCAGACAAAAAAACATAAATCCAATAAAACTCGGACCCCAAAATCTTAATTCCTGCTACATGCGAAAACGTTAACCCCTAACTAGTATATATAAAAGTATATAAATTAGAAAGGGAATCAAATTTTATTATATCCTATCCTATCCTAAGAGGGTTCTCCATTGCTCCTTGGGGGAAAAACTAATCACAAAAAACATGGTTTCTCAGGGAAAAAAGTGGTGCTAAATATCCAAATATTGGCTTGTTAATTTGTTCTTCAACAAAAATGCATTTAGTTAAATCAGAATATACAAATCATGGTAGCAACAATGATCATGCTATTTCACTGGTATCACAAAGCAACTATTGCCTTCATCATACTCTCTTTTGCTGCTACTCGTCAAAATCTCGGATCCTAGCAAATATAGCAGCGCGGAAGTTAAAACCGGAGAAACCATGGTAAGTCGGTAATTATAAACGTATTCATTTCCATTCGGCCACCTTCACTGTATTTTTATGCATTCCATCTGAACACTGGCATAAAGCAACTTGTATAACTTAATCTAACAAGTGTTTGTAATAATACCTATGCAAACAAACGAAGTAAAGAGTTGATACCTTGGGCAGATTTCATTTCCAGACTATATCTCCTAGAAATTGAAGAGCTGGGACGCCTCTAATTTCTACATCCACTAGTGGCGCTTCAATCAACGTCAAGCTGGAAAGTTCTGGATCACTTTGTATCATTGTAAGCGCCCGCTTTTGATCCTGTAATGTTTCAATGTCAATTACTTCCTGATCATAAAAGATATACACGACTTTGGCTACATGTGCCAGAATTCAAAACAGATAAAAACGTTTCAAAACTATCTTCACTTACAACTTGCATTATGCCAATCTAAAACTGCAGATGGAAAAAAGTAACTTCGAAAAGAAAAATAAGCGTGTCTTAAATCTATTCATCATTAACAACAATGTTTCTCCTTATAAAAGCATTAAACCTACAAGTTTTAATGTTGGCAAGACTTAATTGAATGATCACATACCTTCCTCTTCATTTCCCAGAATTTGCAATCCGATGTAGATGGCGGAAGAATCTGGTTGACTATAAGCCTTTTAGCAGGAACATCTTCCTTCTTCAAGGAAGAAGACAACCTTGACGATTCACTAATTGCCATCACCTAATATGCGAGAAAGGAAGAGGAGAAAGAGAGAGAGATTAGCATATTAGCGTTTAAAGATATCACATATATGATTAAAATAGATTAGAAGTGCACTAAAACTAAGTTTAGATCAACAAACAGAAGGCAAAATGTCCCTTTTTACAAAAACGAAGCATAAGATAAGATGCAGCATAAAAAATGAAAACTTGAAGCACAATTTAGGTCGGGAGATCAGTGACAAAGTATATCTGTAAAAGAGATTAACTATGTTAAAGTGACGTGTATTACCGTGGGTATTGTTACTATGATAAATTCCGTTGAGTTCGTATCACGGAAGAGCTCCCGCACTTTAATCATTCTTTCCCTCAGTTGCTCTAATTTTGTAGACTGTGAACCAGAGCAAAAAGAATAAGGATTTCACAATAGGACGATATTCTAATAGCCACTGAAGTAAAGAAGCTTACAGCATCCTCTTGACGGTTTTCTTCTTGTCCAAAGACGGATTTTATTGCTGAAGTAGCTGAAGCTATTTTCTGCCTCAACTGTAACATGCATCATAAGATGGAAAACAAGTAAATTGAACGTTACCGGATTTTTTGTAACAGAAGATGGCAAAAGATAAATACACCCAAGCAGTCAAGTAAGTTATTCGGAATATTAAGAAACCGAGCAGAGAGGAAAAAGAGGATACTATCAAATTGTCGAACTAATATAAGTAGCAAGAGGAATAAAGAAAGCAACATGTTGAACCAAAACAAACAGGCGGACCCATGCATAATATATTTATGAAGGCAAAGGATCAGAAAATAGTTTATTGTAGCTAATTTGTGTCTTTCAACAATGCTTATAACAGTTAAAGAAACAACCCCTTTTTTTACTAATAATGAATGAAGTTGCCAACAAACGGATTGCTGATACATAAACTTCAAGCAGATCGATATCTCCAGTAAAAATATTTGAAAGTTCTTCCTACAAAATGGAGTTTGGAAAACTAATGCCTTTATGTCAAGTCTGGCGGAATGGGCATCACCGTTAATACATGTGTGTGGTAAACCTCGCAACATAAACTTTGCAAAACAGTCGGACCAGGACAGTCACGGGCATTCTTAATGGAGAGAAGAAGATTTTACCTTTAATATCTTTCCTATTGATGCATCCAAGAAGTCAGGCAAGGATAAAAGCCTCAATGTATGACCCTGTGAACAGAGACCAAACGGAAAAAGGTATGTCAGATTTAAGGCTATGTTTTTAAGGGAATTATGGAGAACACTTTTAGTCTCCTCACCGTTGGGGCAGTATCAAAAACTATGCGAGTGAACATATTATATTCTTGCGACTCAAGGAATTGAATAACCTGGTAAGAATATATGTAACCAGTAAAATCTCAGGTTCTAAACAAAAAATAAGAAGGAATCAAAACAATGTTCATGATCACAACAGTATGACGTACCTTTGAAATTGCGATAGCTTCATCCAAACCAGGAGGAGGGGTGTCCAGCAACTCCCCGAGCTTTAGCTCTCCAAGCTTTTTGATGAAGACAACAAAATACAACACTAAATTAATCAAGAGTATCTATCTTATTTCTTCATATCATTAGAGCCAACATCAAATTCTAACGCAATTTAAAAATACATGTAATAAAAATTTAAACAAAAAAGTCTAAAATTGATTCCAGCTCCAACACTTTGTTATTAATCCAGTTAAGTTGTACTAATGACGTATTAAATGTCCCAAAGTTGGCAAAAGTGAAATAAGTTAAAACAGAGATAGCGGAATGCGTATAGAATTTAAAAGAGAACATATAGCATTCAAGTAAAGGTTGCTGCATATAAAGCTTTACCTGCTCAGCGAGCATTCCAAGGCCCATCCCATCCATAAAGTCTTTTACTCCAGATCCCCCATTTTTCTGGTTTGCACTACGTAATTCTTCCCTAGCTTTCTCAGGATTTATCTGATAAAGGAAAAATACTTGAAACTAATTATAAGGCATGTGGCACGTGGCATGTCTGAAATAGAAGATAGGAGATGGGGGTTTGAAAATTTTCTTTTTTAACGCACCTCAAGAGCAAATAATGGAGAATAAGGTCCTTCAACAGGCACCAGTGCCCCTCCTGTCAAGTCCTAAGGAAAAGGCATGAAAGTGGAGAGCAATTTGTTTCATGACTTGAAGGTATTAATTAACCTTTATGAAAAATAAGGAACAAACGGATCAAGCTAATCAACGAAAACTATAGAAAATAATCTTAAATATGTCAAGCTAATGCAAAAACTTATAAGGAATAAACATAATCTTAAACCTGAGCAAAAGAATCGCTTAAAGAATGTGCAGGATCAGTTGAAACCACCAGTGTGGGATGACCATTGTTTGCAAATTTCACTGCAAGTGATGCAGCACAGCTTGTTTTCCCTACTCCTCCTTTACCACCAAGCATATAATATTTACGCTGTGTCCCAGAAACCATTTCATCAAACTCTGAAGTAGCTTCTGCCGGTGCAGCCACTGACCTCACTGCCAAAGAGTAGTAAAAGTCAAAATTTGTATTAACGGAAAAGGGTTCATTCCGATACTTTCTATATCAAATAAGGAATCTATAAATCACTGAAAGCCCCAGAGAGATTATCTTCCCCTATATACAAATTACATTATCACATGTGGACACCTGATGACTCGTTTTCCCTATTCCATATTAAAGGAATTTGTCATGTCAAATCAAACGGAAAAGGAAGCAACCCGATTTCCATTTCGTAGCAAAGAGCTCACCTTGCAGTACACAACATTGACAAAGAATCAATGGCTCCCGAATAATTCTGAGTATCCCTTCCAATTAATTTATACGCCAGTTATGCGTAGATGTGTACTATTTCTCAAGTATTAAGAAAAATCACAAGACACCCTTAACTTCAAACATTAAATACAAGTAAAATAAATAGTTTTCAAAAATGCACCTATTCCATAGCCAATAAACTTGTTAACTACTCAAGTATGGAAGTAAAAATAACTAAAAAAATTGATTTCGAATTGCCCATCAAACAATTTACAATCTTGTTCACATCAAAAAAATCCAAATTTTACAAAAAGAATTGCACTCTAAAGCATAAAAGACTCCAAATTCAACATAGGAACAACCAAATAATAATAATAATAATTAAATAAAAGAGCTTAATATTAGTGTAAAAAAAGTTCACCTTGCAGGGATTTTCTGGGCTGCTGCTTTGTTGTGATGGGAAAAGAGACAAAACCAAGGTTTATGCGTGGTCTACACTTGAAAGTAAAAAGAGGAACATGGGTTCTGAGGGATTGTGAATTGTAAGTGAGAATCGCCATGGATTTTTTTTTGTGTGGGAGAAAACCGTGAAAAACAGAGGTTGAAGAAGGAGGAGACTGGTTTCTGGTTTATTACGTGAAAGTCCCTAATTCTTGTTTAATCCCAGTACTTCCTTTTCCATACAATTAGACCCCTGGAGAATAGAAACTTACGGTCACCTCACAAAAAATTAGAAATCTCGGTTCACACTAGCTCACATCTTAAGATGAGTTGTGTTGAGCTTACTTATTTTGTTTTAATTATAAATTTAGTATTATATATAATATATATTATTATATTATTTTTATTGTGATCCGAACTCTTAGCAAGGTTAAGCTTATGCTCTACTCATATTAAATTTGAGTTTGAATATTAAATTCATACTCCTCTAATTTAAACTCACGCGTACATTTTTTTTGAGTTGTGTTGACCGAAGGCAAAAACCCGCTAACACCCGTATTGAAGCGTGGAGAATGCCCCACGCAATATTAGATGTGCACGTGGAGCAGGAATGAGCATTGATCATTTGGGAAAAAATCGATTTCAGACTTACTCTATTATGACTTCATTCTCTCTTCGTATATTTTCTAAACTCAGGAATGACGTCTTTGTAATAATTGTGAGGAATCAACCTAATTTATATAAAGATAAAATTCATCATCATACTCTCTTAAATGTAATTTTTATACAACTAATTCTATTTAAAAGAATAATATTTATATATTGATTAAAAACAACTTACTTGTAATTTTATTTTTTTAATTTTTGCTATATATCCTAAATGAATTATATTAAAGGATGAAGAGAATATTGTACTTGGAATCGAAATGATATGATGGATATTCAATTTGAGAAGTTTTATAATAAAGTTTTATTAGATTAGTTATCGTTTCTAGTCAATGGAAAAGGTTACAATAATTTGACAACACAACTAAAAATATATCTATACCACCAAGTTTCAACGCATCTTCATGAATTTTCAAGATTCATTTTTCCAGCAAGATCTTCCAGTGTAAGATTTAATGTTTCAGAAGACCCTTTTTTCACTTCCTCTCCTCGAGCAGCCAGGAAGTCCTCGATGCTACCAGGTTCTCCGAACCACCCTAACCGATCAGCAATCAAGTGTAGATTATTACAACCGCCACATCTGGCCACGACTACGCCTTTTTCATATGATTCGCGAGAAGCTGTTTTCATGTTCCTAGTTTCACATACTTTGCATGTAAAGATCATTGCTAGATCGTGTCTTGTGGATATCTTCAGGCAAGATATCACCTGGTGCCTCAAAGTGTCATCGCTGTTAACACAACTCGCAACAACTTTAACTGAGCTGGAATTTGGCTCTATATTGCCACCTTCAGGCCCCCTTCCATCTTTAACAGCCTCGACGTTGGCATTGTGGAGAGTCTGATATCTTCTAAAGTGAAGAGCATCGTTGTGGAAAAGTGATTTTGCAGCAGGGCGAACTTGCAAATTGCATTCTGCAGAAGAAATCCAGACAAAAAAAATTATTAGCATTATAAGATGAGATAAAAATTATCCCCATAAGCTGGCTGAGTAGAGCAGGATGACCATGACAAAAGCAAAAGAACCAATATGATAAGATGAAACATATAATCCCTCTGCCAGGAATTGAATATCCACTTTTCTAATCATTTTGTATAAAAACGGGACATTCGATTTTGAATGGAGGGAGTATCACAGTATAGGAACTAGGTCTAAGTTCCCTGACCACAGAACAAGACCAACAAGTTAGTATATCGAAGCCATGATTTCCCAGAACTCAAAAGTTACAATATGTCTTAATGTCACCACAAGTTTCATTGTTGACATATTTCTTGCATAGAAAAGAAGCAGACTGAAAAGGAAAACAAGAGAATCCAATAGAAACCAGGAAAACTTTCCCAGTTGCTTTCTTTGATGGAATAATAATATTGTTGCACTAAACCTTTAAAAAAGTAGAGATCCATCAAATTTCAGAAGTTCATTATCAATTTAAAGCCTCTCGAATTTCAACGCACGACTCAGTACATATTCCTCATGCAAGTGGTTCCTGCTCTTGAATCATTGAAAAATTTCTTCTGCTTAAAGCCCAAAAGCATGGTGAAACAAAAAGCGCAATAATTCAGTACAAACTTGTTGGAACATTAACATGCTTCAGATATACTCCCTCCCTTTCACAAACATAATAATGCCTTTTTAGCCCTTCCCAAAATATTTGGCATTTTACAAATTTTAAGGATTATTTTTCTAAAATTGTCCTTCTTAATCTATGTAAAAATGTCCATAGGCCTTATAATTGTGAAAGGCAAAGGGAAGGGAGTAATAAATTACTACTTCCATTCCATAATACAAGTCGTTTAAGACATTTAGCGAAAATTAATGAAGCAAAAAACAAGAACTTTGTTAGTCAATATTACTCTTTTAGATAGAACTTTCATACCACTAATTCTATTTAAAAAAATAATATTGATTTTTTTATTTTAAAAAATTTGTTTCCTTAATTTTCACTACATGTCATAACTCGCTTATATTAAGGAAGGGAGGGAGTACATGGTAAAACAAAACCAAAGAGCAAGGCTTTATGCAAAAGTCAGAAAGATTTGAAAGAAGACAAGGCAATCAATTAAGCCCCTCAAGTAATCAAACCATTTCATATGAAGTCTGCAGCACTTGAATTTTTCAGAATCACCAACATAAAAAGAAACCAAAATTGGAACAAAAACTGGCCGGGTGGGGGGGGGGGGAGGGGTGATTCAGGACATGCAAGCAGAAAAGGTAATTTTTTTTTTATCAAATTACAACAAGTCCAAATATTTCTAGGTCATTTAAGAAGCTCCAATTTCTCATTACAAAACATAAACAATGAACTAAATTTCTAGGTATTGAAGTGAAAGAAAGAAGGAATTGCTACCTCTGGCGATTAACGTGTGAGGCTTTGTGGAAGCGAGGAGAGAGAGAATTCGCCGGTGAAATTGGCGGGCCGCCGCCATGGGGGAATTTTCCGGTGAGTAATTTTGGTGTTAACAGTGAAGTTTCAGAAATTGCCTCCGCCGCCGCTTTTATAC
>JAOWBF010000039.1:7270984-7283509 GCA_028566175.1 Vinca major
TTTTTCCAAACTTACCCTTGTATTTAATTAATTCAGTCAACAACTAATTTGAATTGTCCCAACATAAATGTATTAATTGAAGGTTAAAATTGTCTATCTATCTTTAAATTAATGTAATTCAATTATTTTCTTAATTCGAGTGCACTGTCTTAAAGCGACAGATAAATAAAAACGAGAGAGTACTATTTAAATAATTTAGTAAAATCTTCCAAGTATACAATTGGCTATCAGAGGTGCTGTGGCCCAGTGGGCAGGTGCCTGACCCATGACAGAGAGGTCCCGGGTTCGATACCCTCCGCCAGCGTGCGGTGAGTTTTATTCTCCCTGATCTCGGGTGCTCTTTCTCCCCAATGTGAAGCTAACGCCCATCGCGGCGTCAAAAAAGAAAAAAAAAAGGTATGTGTAGAAATTAAATTCACCAATCTGCCTTTGTGGAATCATTTGTGACCACTACACTCTGCTTATGTAAACTATTTTGAACAGCCATAAACATTGGACATTATTATTACAAAGATAGAAATATTTTATGTGGTAATATTTCATGTTGGAGAGCGTTTGGATTTAAAATAAGATATCAGAAGGTTAAATTAATTTTAAGTGTGGATATAAATTCAAAAGTTGCATGTTATGTTTCTTTTTTTAAAACAAATACTATCCAATTACATTTTATGTTTCTCATTGTCAAAATAAACAATATTCAAATAAAATGTTTAATGTTCAAGAATCACTAAGCAAAAACCATTTGCTTGTTTAGAACTCTTGTGTTAGGGAAAGATGCTCATTACTCCAATGCGGAATGGATTTTTGTATTGCACGTGTGGAACAAATTTCATTAATTAAATAAGAGATTTATGACTAGAGTTTTATTGAAATAAAACACCTCCTGAAATAGGTATACTAAAAATTAGGTGTTTACTTTTTTCACAACCGTTAAATTAAAATTTTGACGGGTAAGAGATTTCATTTCAACGTACAAGATGTGTAGTAAAGTCTTTTCCAAATAAATTGAATTCTTTTTATATATAAAAAAATAGTTTTTAAAAAAATAAATAAATCATAAGAATGCAGACAGATAGTAATTAAGCAGTAATTTATCGTGCCTAGTAACTACCAAGGTGTGTACTTAGTAACATAACTAAGTCAAGGATTTAAGTCAAATTAAAATACTAAGTATACTTTTGGAGTACATATAATCTTTGCTTAGGAGAGATCCTTGGAAACAGCTTCCCGGAAAAACTTATAGACCAATTTTTCAATTCCTACTATACTATTAAAAAAAATATTAAAAAAATAAAAATCTTATTTACTTAAATAGTGGTACTCTATTGTGTGTCTGTCTTTGTCTGTCCCTTTCAGTTCCTCTCTGCTTAAATTCCCTCCACAAAAAACCCCACTGTTCTTCTCATTTTTTCTCAAAGATTTTACCGCAAACTGTGAAATTTCACCAAAAAGATGAAATCTTTAGGCACCCTTTAAAGAAAATGGAAGTCCCTTCTCCTCAGATTAATCTTTGAAGAAAGGTAAGTTTGATTTTGGTAAAGAAATATATTTTTGTTATAAAAAATTTGCTGTTTTATAGTTATTTGAAGAAATTAGACTTAAAAAAAAAACAAGATGATTACAGTTATGGATTCAGTTAAAGATCATGAAAGTGAGAAATGTTTGGAACCACAATTATGGCATGCTTGTGCTGGTGGGATGGTTCAGATGCCAAAGGTGAACTCAAAAGTTTTTTATTTTCCTCAAGGTCAGGCTGAACATGCTATTAACAAACTAGATTTTGGTAGTAATTTCTCTAGAATTCCGCCATTGATTCTGTCTAGAGTTTCGTCTATTAAATATTTGGCTGATACTGAAACGGATGAGGTTTATGCGAAATTGAAATTGATTCCGTTGCAATCCCATGATTTTGGTTCTGATGATGATATTGGGTTATTGGATTTAGACAAAAATGAGAGCGAAAAAACCAATTCCTTTGCCAAAACCTTAACACAATCCGACGCCAATAATGGCGGCGGATTCTCTGTTCCTCGTTACTGTGCTGAGACTATATTTCCTAGGCTAGATTATTCGGCTGATCCGCCCGTACAGACTATTCTAGTCAAGGATGTTCACGGCGAGGTTTGGAAATTCCGGCATATCTATAGAGGTACCCCTCGCCGGCATCTTCTCACTACCGGTTGGAGTAATTTTGTAAACCAGAAAAAGCTTGTTGCCGGCGACTCCATTGTGTTCTTGAGGGCCGACAATGGGGATCTTTGTGTTGGGATTCGTAGGGCAAAAAGAGGAATTGGGGGTAACGGACCTGAACCACCGTCTGGATGGAACACCGGAGGTGGAAATTTTGGTGGATTTCTAGGTGAAGATGAGAATAGATTTATGAGAAATAGCAAGGGAGGAAATGGAAATAATGGGATAGGTTCGCGTGGGATGGGAAAAGTGAAAATTGAATCTGTTATTGAAGCAGCGAATCTTGCTGCTTCTGGCCAGCCATTTGAGGTGATTTACTATCCTCGGGCAAGCTCACCGGAGTTTGTTGTGAAGGCTTCAGCTGTTAAAGCTGCTATGAGAATCCAATGGTGTTCTGGAATGAGGTTCAAAATGCCATTTGAGACCGAAGATTCGTCTCGGATTAGCTGGTTTATGGGAACTATTTCAGGTGTACAAGTTGATGATCCTATTCATTGGCCTAATTCTCCATGGCGTCTTCTTCAGGTACATACTGAATTCCCCCAACAGTTCTTTAAGATTAGAGTTTCTAAACTTTGTTAATTCGTCTCGGATTTTGCAGGTAGACTGGGATGAACCAGATTTACTCCAAAATGTTAAGCGAGTAAGTCCATGGTTGGTTGAATTAGTATCTAATATGCCTCCGATCCATCATTCTCCCTTTTTCCCACCAGGAAAGAAGTTAAGGCTTCCACAGCCTCCGGAATTTCCCCTCACCGGACAACTTACAATGTCGTCTTTCCTAAGTAGTAACCCCTTGAGTCCAAGCAGCCCTTTGTGTTGTTTATCAGATAACAACATTATTCCCGCAGGCATTCAGGGAGCCAGGCATCCTCATCGATTTGGATTACCCTCATCCGAACCCCTTTACAATAAACTGCAGCCCGGGCTCTTCCCTCTCAAATTTAAGCCGTTTGATCATCCTACAACACCTCCTCCTAGAACCCTATTTAGCGATTTCATGATGGGAAATTCTCAATCCAAGGAAAACGTTTCTTGCTTGTTATCTATAGGAAACACTACTCAAGAACAACTAAAGACTACAGCTGAAACAAAAACGCCTATTTTCACTTTGTTTGGCAAGCAAATTCTCACCGAGCAACAAATCTCCCAAACCTCAAACTTGTCTTGTGGTTCAGGATCAGCGATTCTTCAGAATGGTCCTCCGGAGTACTCTTCTTCTAATGAACTATACGCGTGGTACAAAGATCAGAAAATTGAATTCGGATTGGAAACTGGTCATTGCAAAGTTTTCATGGAATCCGAGGATGTTGGTCGGACTATGGACTTATCTGTTTTTAGCTCTTACGAAGAGCTGTATCGAAAGTTGGCTGAAATGTTTAGCCTAGAAAGATCACAAATGTTGAGCAATGTAATTTATCAGGACATTGCTGGTACGGTTAAACATACCGGAGATGAACTCTTCAGGTATAATACTGTCTACGTTCTCAATTGAATGTTCAATTTCCTATTCATTTTTATCAGACGTTTTATTTATTTTTGTTTATTTATTGCAGCGATTTTCTGAAATCGGCAAGGAGGATCACAATTCTGACCGACTCAGGAAGCGATAACATAGGGAGATAGTCTAGACATGGATTCGACTTTGTTATTTGTACAGTTGAGCTATCTAGCTAGGCCTTAGTTTGAACCAAGTTTTTTTTTTCCTTCCATTTCTGTTATTTTCTTTTCCTCTCCTTATTAATTATTAGAAGATGATTCTTCAACTGAATTTCAAGATGTATAAGTTTTCAATTTATGATAATGTTATCTACCAATATTTCTTCCTTTTGCCTAGTTTTGGAATATTCACTACTGGTTCTCAAATTGAGTTTTACTTTCTTTTTTTTAATTCATTTTGAATTGAAAATTAGATATTTAATTTGAGACGGACGAATAGTTATTGTTTAACTATTGCATATCCATATTGTAAAGACATACTACAAGCACCAAGATAACAAGAAAGTATCACTTTTTATTTATTTATGTATGTTCGTAGAAAATCTTACAATTATGAGATATTAGTCAATTTAAAGATGTTTTGAAGTTGCGACTTATACTTTGACAAATCTTGCAAGATTGTAGGTGTTATCAGTGATGGATTCACCTTGCATTGAGTGGGCTCAAGTGACCCTAGTGAATCTTTTTTTTTAATTATATATGATATATTTTACTCTATTTAGATAATAAATATATAAATGACCACAGTAAATTGTTGTGTATATCAAATGATCCCAGTGAATTATATTTTTGGATCCGTCACTGAATATCTGTCATGGTAGACAAAGCATGAAATGTCATTACCTGTTGAGTTTTTGAACTGCATTCTATTAAAGCAACAGCTCCAATGGTCTTCTTTAGTTCTTCTCCCTAGGGAAAAATAAAGCAGAATATATAACATTAACAGGGGAGATATATTTTTATTTTTCAAATTATTAATTAGTTCTTCCACCTAGACGATTATTGGCAAAAGTATTTTTTATTTTATTTTATTGAATTAGTTTATTATTATTATTTTTTTTTTTGTACCTGAGCTTGTGTGATAGAGGTTGAACCAGGATGATCACTCAGATATTGCTTGTCATCTCTTAAATCTGCATGTTATGGTTCAATCAAGTTTCATCATAGAAAGAGATGAGGAAATAAACAGGGAAGAATGGAAAATGTTACTCACCTAAAATTGAATGTCGATATTTAACTTTTACTATATTTAACAATATTAATTTGACTAAAATTACGTTGCAACAATATCTTCGTTCATAAATACTAAAAGTAGGATTCCATAAGTTAGTGGAGCTTCTTTTCCATAAATAAGGAGATTAGTTATATAAGTTTAGGGAGAAAATATATATCCATTTTGAGAAAGTAAATATTCATTTTAAGACAAACTAAAATAAAAATATAATATTCAATTTAATACGGATGAAGTATTAAAGTAATACTTTTTTGACCGAAAATAAATAAAAGAGAAAATTTTAGTTATGAAATAAGGGAAAGAAATAGTCAAAAAAACTTCTTAATTATTCCCTCCGTTCACAATTATCTGTCGCCTAAATATACTTTATCCATTTTTTAATTATCTATCACTTTATGAAACTAAGAGAGTATTAAATGTATTTTTTCCAAACTTACCCTTGTCTTTAATTAATTCAGTCAACAACTAATTTGAATTGTCCCAACATAAATATATTACTTGAAGGTTAAAAGTGTCAATCTATCTTTAAATTAATGTATTACAATCATTTTCTTAATTCAAGTGTATTGTTTTAAAGCGACAGATAAATGAGAACGGAGAGAGTAAGAGCTAAAAGTGTATAAAGTTATAAAGCATGTGCCCACCTTTAGGTAGCGGTAAAAAAGAGAGGAGGAAAGAAAGATGATAAACGGGACAAAGGGTATGTATGAATCAAATGAATTTCCTTTATAATTATAATCGAAGTGAGAGTATAAAGAGTTTCAAGACAAATTGCTGAGACAAAAAATGCACACAGGATCGGTAGGATCCTCAGTCTCAAAGCTATCCAAGCATTTAGAATGAAAAACATGACCACATCCCAAAAAAGAAACACTGTGAATAATTGTTGGCTCAGGATCATCATAGTCGTATTCATCCTCGTAATACAATAGTTCCTCATCGTTTGTTGCAGGATTCAATTCTTGTTCACATATGAGGCAACATTCTGTAACAGATTCGCACGCGCTCACAAAACCTGCAAGCAAAAGTAAATTCATAGTAAATTATGTCACTAAGAACAAATGATCATGATCTAATGTGCAAAGAGTTTTATCTGGACATACCATCGAATCTAATATGGTACACAGGCTTAGGAGGTTTCATGTTTCTTAATCTTTTAGGTTTTCCAGTTGAAGTTTGCTTCTTGTTTTCCTCTTTTGAGACCTTTTGAGCAGAAGAATCCTTTCGGGACTGAGTTTTTCCATTATTGGACATTGAAGGACTTTTAGATGAGGAATTAACTCGGGCTGTTCTCTGAACTGATGATGAAGGTTGCTTCTGGATTTTCTCCCTCCAGGCCTTTTGTGAGGACAAATCCTTTTGTAAAGGGGCTTTCTTAGTGGTTGGTGAAGAGAGTTTAGACGAGGAATAATCTTGAACTGTCTTTTCTAACGAAGAATCCTTTTGTAAATGGGGTTTCTTAGTGGTCGTTGAAAATATTTTAGATGAGGAATTAGCTTGGACTGTCCTCTGAACTGAGGCTGAAGGTTTTAGAGGTTTTAGAGGTTGATTCTGGGTTTTCTCTATCCAGACCTTTTGAGGTTTAGAGGTTGAAGGTTTTTCGGCTGATTTTGTTGTAATTTGCCGAGCCTGTACTTGGCTGGTAAAAGTCTTGGAATGTTGAGCTTTCCTAGTGGATGTTGAAGAAGTTTTCCATGGGGGATCAGCTCGGATCCCACTCCTCCGAATTGGTGTAGAAGATTTTTCAGTGGAGTGAGTTGTAATTTTCTGAGTTTTTTTAACATGACCTGCCAGAAGTAATAACAACATTAGCAATTCTGCAGCATTCAAAAACCTGTCGAATACTAAAATGGAATGAATCGCGATAATGAAATGGCAAATTATATGGCCTCAAATATTAACCAACAAAACATTTGCAGTTTAGTTTAACAAATGATATAATCGTGGGATTCTTGAATGTCTATTCTCATTAAACTGGTTAAATCAACAAATTTCTCATTCTTGCAACGAAAAATATATCTGCTAACAAAAATCAATTTGTGGTTGTGAAGTGTCACATAATTTCATATGCAGTAAAAACTGCATAATATGAATAAACATTCCATAAAAATGACACCATCGTATTAACAGCATCATAATATAACTCCACAAACACATCAAAACTATAACCGCCATGGCACCATTTGATTTCCAGTATTTCCTAAAGTAAATTATGTAACACAGATTAATGCAATAAATTTAGTGCAAAACTCTCTCCACTCTTGTGAAGTAAATAAAACGAGCATAACAGTGAAACTATACCTTCTAGTTTTTCAGCACTGGGTCTTCTTGAGGCCCCGGCCCCTGGTTTACTTGGCAACTTTGAGACTTCATTAGTACCGGGTTTCTGACCTGATGATTCCGTTAGTTTCAACTTAGACCGCGATAAATTTAACGGACTCTTAACACATTTCCCAGTAATTGTTTTATTAGCCAAGATAGGTCGGGATCTAGTTGAACGTATCGAATCAAAATGAGCACCCACAGGTATAAACTTAACAGAATTCTTTTGTTTGTAAGATTTGATATTTTCACATTGATCAATCTTCTTTGAGTCCTTCGTGGTTTCAACTTGCATATTCTCCATGTTATAGTGAAAATGCCTAAATTCATTCAGATTATCAAATAGTTAATATTTAACCATCCATATTCACCATTTTATGCTGATGAAAGCCAAACAAAATTGACATTATTTACAGATAACAACAAGAATAACATAACTCATTAACTCCCGAATAATTGAGGGTGTGGGCGGGGATGGATAAGATAAGAGACAAACCTAACTTTGACAATAAATGCACAAAGCGATCTCTCTCAGAATGCCACTAAAACAGATGCATTAAAGACTAACATAACATTTGGCAATTAACGCACTCACCGAATATCACTGAAAAAGTAGTTCGCTATAATGTTTTGTTTGCTACCAAATCATGCCTTCAAATTAAAACCAAAACTAAAAGGCATAACCATTTTGATTTATGTACATATTACCCTACTTCTTTCATTCAGCATCCAGAGTATTTATGTGCACCAGATTAATTACACATAACAGAAACTAAAAAAAAAAAAAAAATCATACTTTAATTAAATTAAATTGAGAAATCAAACAAAGAAGAAGAAATTTACAGGGCATGGGCAAAAATAAAAGATAAAATCCATAAATAAAAAAAATCCCAACTAGGAAACAGAAATAAATTCAAGAAACTGATTGAAGGTCTAATTTACCAGTAAAATCTTCTAGTAGTAGCAAGAAATCAAAATTACGATGATTAACATATTCAATTAAGGGGAAGAAAAAAAATCAAAATTAATCTGATAGAAATATTCACAAGAAAGATGAAATTAAGAAGAGAAAAAACAAACCTTAATTAGGTCAAGAAAATACTAATGGCGATGAGGAAGAGAGAATGTTGGAGAGGGAGAAGAAGGGGTTTGGGAGGCTACCTTTTAAAGGTTTCGTTTTGTGGGGTCCATATATTATTTGCTCTTCTATTTTGTTTATTTTTTCTTTTTCCGTCCTATATATCATTTTTTCCCTTGATTCAGCATATTTTATTGATTATTATCTATTTTCTTTATAATAAAAATAAACATTTTACAGCTTGGTACAGAACATTCGAACTCTTAAGCACTGGATTTTTTTGTGTGTCAATTAAACATTGAAATAGTGATCAAGGCTAACAAATCGTGTAAAAAAAATTGAAAATTCGTAACGTAAAAGTCATACGTTTGGATTCACTCCTCACTTTTTGAATTGGATAATTCTAATATGGACTAAATTTATTAGACTTTATGGTCTAAAATTGGTCACATGATGACAAAATTATCTCTCTTCTCTTTCTGTGATGATGTGGCCAGTTCTGAACCAAAAAGTTCACGTGAACTTGATTCACATCAGAATTTTCCTTTTGAATTCCTCTATTTTTTTATTATAATAAATAAGTTTCCCTACCTAATAATTAAAAAAAAACTATATTTGTATTCAGATTGTTTTTTCTTAAATAAAATAAGTTTTTGAATTGACTTTATTGTGAAAGTACACAAAAAATTGACTTTAATTGTGTCGTGAAAGCCATAACTCGAGACTTAAAAGAAGTCCAAAATTGTTAATGAGCCCAGCACACAGTCCCCCATCTGGCCCCTCAGAAATGGATTCCGGAACAGGCCTTGCTCAATGTAGATGTAGTTAAAAGACTTTCCATAGGGCTTTATAATGATGGAGTGTATCCATGGTGTGCGGCATCTTAGCTTGTCTTCCTTTGAAAGCTTAACAAATGGGAGACTGTCCATTTCTGTATCCGAGTCTGATTCCTCATCCAACTGTTGTACAAGAAAGCTATTTTGCACATCCTTTGCACACAATCTATGTGTTTGGGTTAGCTTGTCCCTATACGATATCAGATTGGGAATAGTACCCTGATCTTCCTTTGATAAGTCTGCCCCTTTAAGCTTATTTGTACTTCTCTGTAAGTAGTCTTCTTCCTCTTGTCTTCTTGTTTCCCTCTTTCTCTTTCCCCTACTGAGTTTCAGAGAGAGACATTTCTTTCTCAGTACTATTATTCTTTGATCCATTATAAAGTGTTTTTCTCATGGAAATGAAAGTCATAACTAGTAGACTTAGCCCAGCTGATCTCAATTATAACCTCTAAAGGCGAAATTAAGGGTTTGAGTTCGAGTCATCTGGTAAATAATTTAATATCACATATTAATGCTTGTCTTACAAATATTCCAATTGGATACCGATTCACCAAGAATCGCCCAATTTGGACACCCTTTATGTGCAATGTCCAAGAAATCTTTTGAATACGAGTATTTTTTCTCTTACAAAAAAAAATATTTTTTCAATTTCCCTAACAAAAATTCCTAAATAAAAAACCAATCTAAATACGCCACAGTTCAAAAGTATACAAATGGTGTTTTATTTTCATCCGTGTATTAGATACACGTATACACGTAAGAATACATAAAGTCTTTGTACTTTGTAACATGTCTTCATATATACTGTGATAGCGCTGCATTTTACTCTAGCACCATAGTGTAAAAAGTACATCAAATAGTGCATCTAGACCGTAAATCTTAAATATATGTGCGTACACAATAATATATTATTCACCATATCTTGTATACTTTTATACGTGTAGTACATTTTCCATATAATGTAACAACCACCCACAACAGCTGAAAATTCAACTGTTACGGCCAGATCCATTTCCTAATGTAAAAAACATACACACAGACATACCATATCTTATTTGGCAGAAAATACCACATTTTTAAATAGAAATAACCACAAATATTCACAAATCATTTTAAATGTTTTAAAAGGAAATATTCGTATATACAAAGAAGATTTGATTGAATTAAAACATTAGCAGAACTGTACAAACTGGAGATAAAAGTTAATAAGAAACATATTAAAAACTGTGTATCATATCATATCATATAATATATTTACATTTCTTTGTCTTCCATCATGTCAACTTTCTAGCCATTCGCAAGATCAGGAAGGAGGCGGCGAATGATTTTTGGTATCCGGTAACATAGCTACCGTCACTATGAAGTATTCACAGCCAACGGGGAGACCATACGCATTTGAAGGCAATCCTGGATTTGAGGCTCCCGGCTCAGAACTAATGCATTCACTGCTTGAAGGTGGCGGTTTGGCTGTCTGTCTCTCAATATGAACGATCTGGCCTACGATGAAGGGAGGATGATTTGGG
This sequence comes from Vinca major, assembly GCA_028566175.1. Lineage (NCBI taxonomy): Eukaryota > Viridiplantae > Streptophyta > Magnoliopsida > Gentianales > Apocynaceae > Vinca > Vinca major. The sequence continues at coordinate 7,281,668 of JAOWBF010000039.1, forward strand.
AGATGATCTGTAAACAATGCCACAGATTCTGCAGATAGGTAATAATGGGAGAAGTTTCGGTTTATTGCCTCGTAATGCCCAGCAGAGTTCAGAACAAAAGCAGCTATCTCATGTACTTCCAATCTACCAAAAGATATCTTCTCTTTGTTTGCCTGTTATTCAAGAATTTGAACATGAATTCACTAAGCAATGACTAAATCGAAAAGGGTTGGATTTGTGGTGTCAATCAAGATATGAAACTCGGAAATGTATGCCAGGAAAGGATTCGCGACTAAGCAACTAAAGGGCTGCAGTGTAAGTTACCTGCTTCTCATGTTGATGCTTTATGTAAAGTGTATTCACCAACTCCTTTTTCTCTTCCAACTCTTTCGTAAGCTGCTCAGTTGAAGCTTCAGCTTTTGAGTATCTTTCGAGTAACTCTGCTCGACGGCTTGTCAAGGTACCAACTTTATCAGCGAGTGTCTGGATACATTCACGGAACTCCACAGTACCGTCTTCCTCATTTTCACCAACGGAACTAAAATATTAAAAAATTAAAAAATTAAAAAATGGAAAGGGTAAGCGTGCACAATTCATTTGAAGATGAAAACTAACAGTTATTAGTTAGAGAGAACCGTAAGCGTATATAATTCTTGAATCTAAGAGTTAAAGACGACAGCAAAAACAAATAAAAGACAGACTGCATACTTGGCCAGAGACTGAGCAAAAGCTCGCAAGGATTCAGCAAAGGCAGCAACACCACTGGAAGTAACACAGCTTCTAAGTCTTTCAAAAAGGCTGCGCATTTTAACAGCCGATGCACGCAAAGCAGTATACTGTGAGGCCCTACGATCCGCAGCACAAAGGTGGGTTTGGGCTTCCTCTCTTGCTTCGTGAAGGCAATTCTCTAAATGGGCACAGTTCATCTGCCAACACAAAGTATATAACAAAACATAGTTATTATGGAAAAATTCTAATTGAAAGTTGCACTACAGAAAATTTTGCTAGAATAAGTCTCACTCCATAGGAGGAGCTTCCAACTGGTATAAAGAGAACAACCTTGGATAATGAGCTATTCAATGATGTTTTAGTTTTTTCAAAAAGAGAACGAACTTGGATAATGAATACCATAACCAGTTAAGAAGATTTTCCTTTTAAATCACCCCACCCCACCCCGGCCACCCCAGTAGGGGAAAAATCATAATCAGTCATATAGCTAGAAAAATCTTTCTTCTTTTTGTTACCCAATACCCACCTACTTATCTTCCCTAGCTAAATCAAATAATAGGATTTTACACACGGACTTTTGTTTGATTTTGGGTCATCCTGCTCAGAGTTCAAAGAGTTCCTTAAATTTCTACATGGACTTGTGGAAACAATTCAACTAAATCACACTTCCAAATTACCCAAGACCAAATCCTGAGCTTCGGAAGAACCCAGCAAGAGAGACAATCGAAGCAAGATGAATAATTCATACTTCAACGTTATCCTATTTGATATAAATCAACCATTTGCATATGACTAAGCCACCCAATATTTTGAAAGTAGAAAAACTTTTCATTGGAGGAGACTTGAATGGGCATGTAGGTTCTAGTCGTGACGAATTTGAGAGTGTCCATGGAGGTCAAGGTTTCGGGGATAGAAATGAGGCTGGTAGGGAAATTTTGGACTTTTCTTTAACTTACGATTTGTTTGTAGCGAATACCTGGTTCAAGAAAAGAGATTCTCATTTGGTAACTTTTAGAAGTGGAGTTAATGCTTGTCAGATAGACGTTTTCCTAGTGAGGAGCATGTTTCGCAGTAGTTGTACTAATTGCAAGGTTATCCCTGGTGAGAGTGTGGCTACATAACATAGGTTATTGG
>JAOWBF010000039.1:7304271-7319664 GCA_028566175.1 Vinca major
GCTCATAGCGTGTCCCGCACGTGCGGATTTTTGAGCGTTCCGCACAGGAACCGGACTGATGGCCTCTGCCTTCCTTCCTAAGATCGGGTATTCATTTTTCATTCTTCAGTCTGCCTGCAAGTTCTTCTTTTTAAACCTAAATAAACACTATTCCGGCAGCTTTCTCTGAACTATAGTTCTAGGTTTACGATGATTATTCTGGGTTCCGGCATTCTCCTGCCAACCACAAACTACGAATTCTCATTTCTTTGACCGATAGGAACCTATGTATGTGATTCTAATTTAAATTTTTGAGCTTCACACTTTATTGTCAAGTTACGTGTTCGTTGGTCTGTAACGTAACATATTAGTCTGACAACACTCACGATCACTTACTTAACAATCGAATTTAATATATCAAAATGTATATCTCAAAATGATCATAAATATTTATGCTCATATTTATATATCAGTCAAACTATTCACTTTTATCTTATATGGGGACCAAGTTACAATTACCATTGATTTGACTAGAGATAGATGGAGTGAGGTATTTGGCAGGGTTTTCCACAAAGATATCTCCCAGTCTTGCCTTGAAATTATGACTTATTTGATGAATTAATTATGCCCCACAAAAATATGCAAAATGAAGTGTTCAAACATGCTAATCGAATTTCACAATACATTACTAATTATTTTAGTTGTTGTTGACATGAATATAAAACTTTAATAACGTAAGAAACATTATTATATACAAGTCATATAATAACTAAAATCTAAATAAAAGAAGCCATTAAAATAGACAGAATCCAAAGAAGTTAAGTTAAGAATGTACAGGTATTGATGAATCCATTGATACACATTTTTTGAAGCGTCCAAGAATTCCATTTCTTTGAGTAGCCCTCCCGGTGATGAATGAAGGGTAAGAGGAAGACCTTCCTTAGCACATTCATCGTACTTCTCTAATGCTATTACAATGTCGCTGAAATTCGGCCGCTGCGATGGGTTTGCTGCCCAACATCGTTTTATTAAGTGCGCCAGCGCCGGCTGACAACTCGCCGACATCGGCGGTCTTTCATTCTGCATTCTTGGAATTTCATAACATGAGAGGAAAGCATTTGAAATATGATGTGAAATTGGACCGTGTTCCGTTTTAGAATAAAAATGCAAGGATTTATGTTTGGATTTAATGAATTTGATTCCTCTCGGTTGCAAATTAGATTGTAAGGATATTGCTAAATGATCATAGAGCTATACTATTCAACTAACTTCTACCCTATATTCTTAATTGATAAAAAATTTACCCTTAAATTGCATTGAAGACATCTATATCTCTCGTGTCTCAAGTATTAGAGTGTAGTAAAATCATAAAAATATCTACTTTCATAGTATTCGACTAATCTCCAATACTTAAAACATTATAATGAAAAAATTAAAAGAGTGAACAATCACTAATATACTTTGTCCCACCTCTCTGTTACATAATAGCCATTGGAATCCTACATGTAGCAGGATCGACTGTGATACACTAAGCATCAAAGACTATTACTTAAGAGAGAGGGAGAGAACAATTGATACTTGTTCACTTCTCATTTAGCTCTACAGATGTCTCTAATACAGTTTGAAAATGAAGATTTTGCAAATTCACCATATTTAAAGTTACTAACATAGCGAACTCTATCATTGACTACTAACATCTTCGTTTTCTAATTTACGTTAAAAATTAACTGCATTATATAGAGAGTGTATTGAGTCGTGAATAATGTAAAGAAGAAAAAGAGTAACCTTCTCAGCGGCAGCAAAAGCAGCCTGAACAGGAGTCATTCCTTGAAAAGGGTGCAAAGCAGTGGTTAATTCCCATAACACAATTCCAAAACTATAAACATCGACTTTCCTTATATAAGGTTTCCCCTTAATCATCTCAGGAGCCATCCATCGATAAGTTCCCATGTTTCCTTTAGCTTCTCGACACTTTGTTTCAAGACATGATGTTCCAAAATCTGCAACCTTAACACGCATTTCGTCGTTCAATAGCAAGTTGCTGGATTTAAGGTCTTTGTGAATCACTCCTTGTGAATGAAGATATCTCATTCCACGAGATATATCAAGTGCTAATCCAAGGATGGTTTCTATTGAAAGTGAGTATGGCTCTTTCTTGTTCAGGTACATTCTCAAAGTCCCTTGTGACATGTATTCTGTAATAATGCCGTAGACAGGTGGCTTTTTACATGCTGCAATGAACTTTTCAAAAAATAAGAGGAAAAATTGTTAGCATTTCCATGATGTACAAATGACACGGAATTGAATATTTATTTTCTATTCATTTTGTATAGAAAACGAACGGTCAACTCTATGCATATTAATTTATAGATTAATATAAAAGATTAAAGTTCATTACGTAAGAAAATTATATCTTAAACTTAACACATTTGTTTTCGTACCACACATTTTTTACATATTTCTAGAAACTCTACTTGCACAAAGAAAATAAGGAGAGGCGGCTCTAATTGATCTGGCTCCTGTCCCCCCTCTCAAAATTCCCAGCTGCAAGTAGGGATGGTTACAACCTCCTCTGCGGTTGATGAGATTTTGAGAGAGTAGGAGGGGTCAAATTTGTCAGAGCTGTCCCACTTCAAATTTTTTTACCTGTACAAATAGAGTCGATGAATAATTTTTTATATGTACTATATCTCCTATCAAAATCAAAATCAAAATCAATATAGACTCCTTTATTGGGATTGCGTTCATCTCTAGTCTTGCTAATTCTTCAATGCAAATTAAATAACGAAGATAAAATGTAATCAAGATAAGAGTTAGAGGAAAATTTCACCTGGACTATGCTAGGATGATAAAGCCTTGAAAGCAGGGCAACTTCAGACTTGAATTGGTGTTCAAGCTTAGCTCTAGTTTCTTCCTCATGTGTTGGAATGCTTACCATCTTAACAGCTACTGCTCTTTGCTTATAAATTCCTCTATAAATCGTACTATGTGCACCTGAAGCAAATTTATTACCTATAAACAACTGAGATAAATCAGCTGTCCATTCCTCTTGATCTTCCATTGATGTATCCCAAGTTTCAACGTTTTCCGACTCCAATATCAATGACCATGATTCTGAACTATCAACACTCTTTCTTTCCATGCTATCTATATCGGTATTCAATTGGGTTCTTGAAGAGGAAGAAGGGATCGTTAATGGTTTGTTTTTCGGCTTTCTTAGTAGTCGAAAGGATTTAAAGTATGAAGTGGCCATCTCAACAGGCGCGAATCTAGAACTTATATTACATAATCGAGAGGAGTGAATTGATTCAGGAACATTTTTCATGTGTGAGAAACAGAGGATTTTTTTTTAAAGAAAGTGATAATCCCACTGAATTTTAGGAAGTACTAATTCTATGTTCTCCATTTCTTGGTGGTAGAAAAAAAAAAGGGTTAAATTTAGATAAGGATATTGAAGATTTTCAGGGTGGAAGTGAAGAAGAAGAAGAATATATGGATCAAAATTATGTAATATTTCCTTGGCCTTTTCTTCAATTGTTGTCATGAAGTAAAGTTTGAGGTAGCGGAAATCTCAGGGACGTCTCGTGAATTATTGGTTCGAAAATATAAAAGTTAATTTAGTGCTTTCCCCCCACCAAAGGAATCCGACAACCTCAGTGTTTCTCTATTATATATGATTCAATGCTAACCTGTTAAACTGAAAAATGAGGGGAAAAGAAGGGGATGAACATAATGGATATGGTATAGCACTTGGGTGTAAGTGGATAGAGTGATTTTGGATTTAATACGTACCGATGTTCTATCCGCACGTGTGAAATACTTGTCAATTATTAAATGAGTTAGTATGGCGATTGATATTTTTGGTCAGATAAACACTTGTTTTGCATGTGTAGTAGTGTTTATATTTATATCGAATAACAAGTATTGTCAACCGTTAAATAAAAAATTAACGATGAATGAGTATCTCACATGTGCACATAAACGTATATTATACTCTGAATCCGGATTGACTTGGAACCAAACACATTTGAGTTGCATAAAAATTGAATTGCAACAAAGAGGGGAAAGAATTGTCAAGAACTTTATGTTGAGGGGAAAGAAGCTAGAATCTTGTGGGTTATTGGCTCCATATTTTATTCTTACCATCAATCTTAGAGATGCTTGATACTTCTCTAGCAAAGGTATGGGGAATTAATAAAAGTAGCAAAGTGCATGATAAATAAGAAACTAACAGAATCATTTCCAATGCCATTATTAATTTTCTTTATAGGCATGCTTCATTGAGGCTTTTGTCTTCACATAGTGTGAAAGAAAGTCTATACCTAATATTGCATCCAGTGCAAATTTTTATTTTTCTATAACCTCTACTCTAAGGAGAAAATAATTATAATTAAGAATATTATAGGTAGGGTATCTTTTGGGGAGCAGTTCTTTTAAAAGAATTAAATGGTAAAAGGAAAATATGTGCTTACCAAAGTGGTCAGTTCAAGGAATCAGAAAGACATTAATCGAGGTATATGAGTCGAGTTTGACTTACCTCACGTTTACCCGACATAAAAATTAGAAAGCTCAGCTCACGCTTAGCACGAAAAAGCTCATAAACATTGAGCTCACGCTCAAGCTCACATTTTAATGTGAACTCGAGCTGAGCCCACGAGTCTCACGAGCTAAATTTATATTAGTAAAAAATAAATTTTTTGTAGCAAGAATATTATAATACACTGAGTATTGAAATTAAATTCTGACAAAAATACAAATATATGTAATAATACAATGATACTTAATTCTTGAAGCAAAATAAACTAATAAAAATATAATAAAAGATAAATACATTATTGGTCTTCTTCTTTTTAATTAGTATTATTATATTTATATTTATATATAATATTTTAATTATATTATTTTTATTCGGGTTTGTTTTTTGAGTTGCACAGGATCAAGCTCACGCTCAACTCGCATAAACTTCGAGCTTGAATATTGAACTCACGCTCACATGTTTTCGAGCTGTATGAGTTGGGTTTGGACCGACCCGAAACCGTTGACACCCCTAATTATAGAGAGTGGTACATGAGTGTTACAGATTTAAAGTAGTTTAATAATTTATTTTTATTTTTATTTTTATTTTTTGGGTTAATTTTTCCTTATTTTGGGTCTATATGGGTAGCATGCACTTTAAACAATAGCCTAAATGAGGTGATCCAATGTCTTTTAGATGACCCAATGAATAACCCAAGCCCAACTAAATCACTTTGGTTTGATATTTTGACATCTGAGCTAAAGAACTACATACGCAAAACTTCACTCATTTCGCGTGCTTCCCGCCAGAAAATTTCCGTCTCCTTTAAATAGTCCCTCTGCTAATCGTTTCTCGTCGTAAGGATGAACAAAAAATCACGATTTTGAAATCTCTTGATGTTCAGTACTCATCCTTACTCCATATTTTTTTTTCTTCTGAATTTCACCAATAGTTATCTCATATAATATATACTTCTTATTGTGCAGGTTTTCAGTAATTAAAATTCATATGATTCCGATATTGAAGGTACGTTTTGGTTTTCAAAAGGTTTAAAATTCTCTAATTTTTCTGTTGCTGCTTTGTGATCGGCGAATTCCTTTTTGATTAATTCTCATTCACTTTATTTATGATGAATTTCGAGTTGATTATCTGCAGAATTGGTCCGTTCCTTATTCCGATTGAATATCTATGCATATTCATGTGATGTAACACGATAATATAACATCTATCTGTTTAATTTTATTTTCTGGATCTCTTTCGCCTCTTCTGCTGGATCTAGGTGATCGGAAGTATTCCGCGGCATTAATGTTTAGATAATATGACTTTTTGTATTTTCTGGTCATTTTAGTAATTATTCATTTATTTGTGTTCGTCCAGTTAAAAATTTGATGTAATTTAGTTCAGGAGGTTTGAAATTTTTAGTTCTAGCTTAATTTATCTTTATTTTTTTGGCAGTCTTTACAAGTACTATTTGATGGAAACTGAAGAAAACAAAGGAATGCTGAAACGCTTGAGAACTTCTGTACGTATGTTAAATTGGCTATTTTGATAGGAAAAAATAATATTTAACTCATTAATTTTTTAAAAGGATAACTCGTTTTTATTGAATTATTATTTGGTTGCCTACTTGTTAGGAGGAGAAGCAAATTACATTGTATGATGATGAAATGATGAAGACTAATGGTGATGGAAATGAGGACGGTATTGTGGTTTCTGAGCAGGTGGAGATGGAGATTGCTCACATTCAAGAGAAGATTAGCAACTTTTCTCAGCTGGTAGCTTCGCTCAAAAGTCTAAGGACTCTAAACTGTACCTTAGTACTATAATATATGCCTAATAGAAGAAAATTTAAAAAGAGAGTAAAACAAAGATTGAGACAATTTAATGTTTTTCTAACTGTTGAAAACTAGAAGTCGATAGCCCATATATGTTGAAAACTAGCTTCTGGATGTATCTCTGACTATTCCTATGTGCTTATTATTTTTGTGTCTTTGATTATGAATCTCTGAGGTATCTGAGTTGCTGGAATCGGGGAAGTCAATGCTGACGGAACTGATAGCTGAATTTGAAGGAAAAATGATTTTGTGAGTCATATGACATAACAGTTGAAGATTTCTGGTCATAGGAGAAGGGGCTTTAGACTTCTTTTCCTGAAGAATTTTCTTTGTCTTCAGAATATACAAGGAACAGTTGGATAAATGGGAAGAGGAGTTTAAGGAACTGCGCTTGCTTGATGCATCTAATGAGGAGATTAATGCTGTTTTGCAAAATGCTAAAGGTCTATTTCAGAATGTTCAGGATAACTCCTGAAGGTAAATCCTTTTTTGTCTTTTTATTTCTTCATAGGAACAAGGTATATTTTCAGCAGACTATTTTCACATTAATGCTTTATGAGTCTTGTTCTGATTTCCTGATTCACAATCTCAGTGCAGGACTATTTTTTCTGCTTGTATTATCTGATGATTTCTACTAGTTTTCTGATGTCGGAACTTGTGCATCACTTTTTTCCTTTCTTCTGTGTTTTCATTTATAGTCTTAGTTTTTGAGCAATGGATATAATTGAGGTATCTTTGCACTTATGGAGTACTAAGTGATGTAAAACAGGTTCATTTGTTTTGCTTCGATGTATAGAAACTTAAGGATAACAGTATTATTCTGATTCATCAAGATGCTTAAAACCTGATGTGATGGATGCATGTGGAAATGTTGAATGCCCTACTTTTAATTTGATCATTTGATATCAAATTTAGTGACCCTTCTAATAATGAAGTATCATTTTTAAATGAATATCTTTTAGAATGCTTATCCTCACATGTTAGATAAAAGTATGATCCTTGTGGCCAAAACTGAAGACTTTTAAAATAATCCCACAATAATATATTTTTTGAGAGAAACAAAACAGAAAGAAATTTATAAAGCAAGTGGATTAAGCAGCAAGGTCAGTAGACCAAAATGAACAGAAGCTTACAAAAGCTTCATTGACCAATCAACTGCTAAGAACAATTAGAAAGGGAAGCGGCAAACTTTGATGAAGCATATAAAGCACCGAAGAAGCTTTTGTCTCGGGACTCAACAAAACAAGCTTTGTTCACTCCGTCCACCATTGGATAAGGGATCAAAAGAAGTGATCGCTTTGAACATTCCAAGAGGCACCAAATTTTGGGAGAGTTGGATTTTATGGAACCAACCTCAAAGATTAAGTATTGGTCCTTTTATTACTACTACCATAGAGAGAACACATATAATGTAAGTTAACTAAATATTAATATACCATATACTTACCCCGCTTCTCTTTCACAATGATTCCTCATTTTGTATTATAATCATAGGTAGGGTTTAAACTGAGGGCAAGCCTTGACTAGGTTGGAAATCAAATCCCCAACTTAAGTGGGGACTTGGCAGGGGACAGAGGACTAGTATTGTGGCTCTTTGTCTCGGAAACCTTTGTGTAGACCGGTCATAATGGAATATTCTCTTACATAATTTGAGACATGATTTATTTATAGGATAGGTCTCGCCTTAATTTATATGAGAGGAATATGTGCTATGTCTTATTGAGACCAGTCTATCCCAATTTTTCCCTTTGTCTCCACTGTTGATCCCTCTTTCTTGCATAATATACATATTGTCTTAAACTAATGTTAAACTATTTTTTGTGAATAAAAGTTTAGGTGGGTTTGATTTCGATCACTACCAAGGGTCAGAGCAGATTCTAAGGACCCTAAGTCGCTTACAATAATACTTACAGATCAACTACCAACATAGTTCTCACGTAACAGCGAGAATTGAACACTTGACTTTTGTAAGAACGTGTCAAATTCTTATTAATTGAGCAAACTTGTATTGGTAACTAATGTTAAACTTCTAGTTTTTGTTAGGTTTTTCACACTCTGATGCTTAATAATCATAGCAAGTACCTTTTTAGCCTAAAATTAGTTTATGTCCATATTTATCAATCAATAGTTGTAGAAGTCGGTCGCAATATGAAAAGGTATAGAAGTTAGTCAGATATAACTGGGGAAGTTGAAGTAAAAAAAGTGTACACGTTTAAAAATAGTTGTTAGATGTTTTGAAATGAGAAAAATGATATACGTGTGCATAAACAATTTGTGTGTCTCTTTATATCTATTAACTTTTAATTTACTGTTTTCAATACGTAAACATCTTTCAATATACACTCATTGTTAAATTAATGAGAAGGCGGTGGCTTTCGGAAAGATTTAGTCATGCATTTTGAATGTGATGACATCTTTAATGGTACATTAGTCCATTTAAGCCAATAATTCTATGACACACCTACAAAATGCGATAAAAATTTCACAAAGAGAATAAGTTAAAATTATTTATGTATATAAAACACTAAAATAAATAAATGTTTACAAACAGAAAAATATAATAATTCATGCTTATGCACAACGATTTTCTCTTTTGAAATAGTACGTGATATAATTTTTAACTTTTATTTATCTTTGTTGTTCTTCCCTTGATCTGAACTTCAATTGGAAGTGTAGAGTTCCAAAATAGCTATATTAAAAAATTTGAAAAAGTATATAGAACGCTATAGTTCGAAACCAAATACAATTTTATTTTCTACTGCAATTTTATTTTTACTATGTGCTCCACCCTATTCTCGTTCAAACAATCAATTTTAAACACCAATACAACTTTTTTAAAGGAAAAATAAAAAGATTGTGTTGCACTCCATATATATACTTATATTAGAAAATTTTCAATTAACTTTGAAAATATTAGAGGATTTATTAAGCAATAATGAGACAACTCTAAAGCCTCAAGTCTCAAGTTGGGAAGAAATTAGGAAATATTTGAAGTGTGAAATGTAACTTAATTTAGGTTACCTAATTTACCCCTTCAAATGACTCGTGAGTGTGGCTCGTGTCTGGCTTGGCTGGAAAAGATCACAAAATTGGTCGTGACGAAAACTTAAACAAAAAATACACAAAGGGTAAAAAAGTTAAAATATAAAGAAGAGCAAAGTATCTGTGTGGGTAAGAATTAAAACGCAATGTGAATTGTTCAAAGAATAAAACAACAAGTAATCACTGAATTAAGACAAACTTATTGCAAATAAAAAACGTAGGCATTCAATTTAAAATGAAAAAAAGTTTAATTCTCTATTTTTAATTTTTATGATTTACCCTCAAGATAATATTCCAAATTTACACTTTTTTATTTCAGAAAAGAAAGGACCACTTTGTTACTTATTTTAACTTAGGGGTGTTGTTATATATTCAAAGGATTTGAGACAAATATTCAGCCAAAAAAATAGTAATAATATCGAAAGTAACAACGTCACATATCAGTGTAATTTTACGCTAATTTATTACATCTAAAATTTGTATACTCAAGTCGTGCTTAAGTAACGTCGCAAGATTCACATGTACCACACAATCAAATTATTAGATTTCAACTGAATTAATCGGACCAAATTTTCGAAAATTTTGTCAATAAAAAGTTTTTTTTATTGAAATTAATAAAAGTAGCGTATATTCCTTTTTATTTTGTAAAAGATATTTTGGGGCTAATATTGCGTGGTACAATCGAGCTGTTCTTCACCACTAGTGAGGTTGACTCGACTGAGACTACATTAATCTTCCCAATTCAATTGAAAATTTGAAGTTAGGGTTTAGGATTCTGCAAACAAAAAAATCCATTTTCTTTTCCACATTTATTTGAATAAAAAAAGATATAAAAATGTCAGGTGGGCTTCATCGATCTTCCAGTGCTCCATCCAAGAATGCTCTTCCTCCTCAAGAACTTCTTGACGATCTCTGCAGGTTTTTTTTAATTTTTAATCTATGTTTAATTTTTGGTTGTGTTTGTAAATGGTAGTGTTGTTATGATTGGTGCAAGAAAGTTAAGTGATTTCTTTCTTTCTGAACTGAAGTTGAATTTCATTAAAAGATCTTGATTTTGTTGAATTGAGCCTTATGGGTTCTTTTATTATGTGTATATTTGTTAGTTTTTTCAGTGAAAATTGCTGAAAATTTGAAAAAGTGACTATTTTGATCAACCACAATTTTATGGGAAAGTTGAATTTGGTTAAAAGATATTGACTTTATTGAAATGAGCCTTATGGGTTCCTTTATTTGTTAGTTTTGGGGTAAACATTGCTGAAATTTGAGGGAAAATGTAAGGATTATGATTAACCACGATGTTATCGAAAAGTTAGTCGAGGGTTCGGATTTAGTTTGTCGTTCGGAATATATAGTAAAATATCATTGTTGTATAGGTGAACTATCTGGTGCGCTTTTGAGATGATAAAGTTTTTGCAAGGTGACAAGTTGGTTAATTAAGCATAAAGAACTTTGTGGAATTCCAATCTGGAATATGGAGTATCCAACTATGCCCGTGTTCTAGTTGATCTTACTATAGTTGTCTTCATCGATGCCTTTGGGGTTAACCACAAAGATTACTTTGTCTTTGTATTTTTCTCCCTTTTGAGTAGTTTAGATCTATACCTCCGGCCCATTATATGTGCTATGTATTATTTCCGAGTTGACATTTCGTATTGTCATCATTACTTGTTCTTGCTCTAATTTGATTTTGTTGTTTTTTGTTCTTGTTGGAACTTATCTATTTTTCCGCATCTATTTCCTTTAATCGGATTTGTTATTTTTATTGCAGTCGGTTTGTGTTGAATGTTCCAAAAGAAGATCAACAGTCATTCGAGAGGATCTTATTCCTTGTTGAATACGCTCATTGGTTTTATGAGGACAACTCCGTTGAAAAGAATCCTTCACTGAAGTCATTCACTCTAAAGGAATTTACTTCTTTAAGTATCCTTTTGAAATTTCTACTGCATTCTACTTGCCAGTTGGGCAAGATTGATATCTTGTTCGGTTGGAATATTGGCTTCATGTCGAGATGCTTTTCTTCACATAAAGAATTGGGTATAATATCTATATACTATTTGATACCAAGTTTATCATCTTCTTCCTTCACAAGTCTAATTTTTCTAGCTCATACAAGGAAGAAAGTTCTTTAAATAATAGTTTGTATATCTTTTGCTGTAGTTGAAATTTATTTGCTTCTGTTCATTTTTCTTGCTACGAGATGGGGCTTGGCCCACGCTAAATATGTAATGCAGCGATCTTTTACTTGTTTAAGTATAATCTACTGTATTCCAACTGCGAATGCAAAAGCTACTTTATCAGATTAAATATGCTTTGCCAACTCATGGTTGATTACAGTTTCAATTCTTATTTTCCTTAATTTAGTTCAGTGTTTAACAGTTGTGATGTTTTGAAGCCTTATGTTGCGCATATAGATGACATATTCAAGGATTTTACGTCGTACAAAGTGCGAGTTCCTGTAACAGGGGCCATTATTCTGGATGAATCTTACGAAAGGGTGAGATTTTTTAGTAGTTCAATCATATACTATGTCCTTAATGACAGGATGATGTCATGCTGATATGCATCCACTAGTAATTTGATATTTACCGGTTTTATTCTGTTGTGTATTCCTCTTTGGTTTTTCTTTTTTCCTATTGATTTTGAGTTATTCTATGAATGCAGTGCTTGCTAGTGAAGGGATGGAAGGGGACAAGCTGGAGTTTTCCACGTGGGAAAAAGAATAAGGATGAGGAAGACCATGCCTGTGCCATTAGAGAAGTAAGGAAGGGACTATTAGTTAGGAAGTTAGGAATGTACTATTAGTTAAGGAATTAGGATCCGAAGACCACGACTGTAGGCCACCTACTGCAACTCAGGAAGAATGTGACATCTTATTAATTTAGCACGCTTATTGATTTGTACTAAATTGGTTACGTGGCTGCGAGCATCTAAATGTGATTGCACTGTTTCCACTAACTTGCATTTTTACTGGGGCAGGTTCTGGAAGAGACAGGTTTTGATGTCTCAAGTCTTCTTAACAAAGAGGACTATATTGAAATGATATTTGGACAGCAAAGAGTGCGTTTGTATATAATTGCTGGAGTGAAAGATGATACAGTCTTTGCCCCACTTACCAAAAAAGAGATTAGCGTATGTGATTCTATTCATTTCAAAGTATTGAATTTTTAATCTGTCAAGATTTTGTTAGTAGACCATCTTGAGAAACAGATTATGTGTTCTTTTGTATCACTCTTGCAGGAAATAGCATGGCATAGACTTGATGATCTTCAAGCTGCAAATGCCGATGTAATATCTCGTGGGATAACTGGTCTCAAGCTTTACATGGTTTCACCTTTTTTAATGTGAGTTTATTTGGATTACATTGTAAAGACCCCTCGTAATTGTTAACTTTCATTTCTATTTACACATTTTCCAAAACATTATTGCAGATCTCTGAAAGGATGGATTTCAGCACACCAGCCTTCAGTTTCTTCAAGATCAGACAGACCTTTCAAAGGTTCGAGTATATTGAAAGTTATTGACAAGGGCTTACTTTTAAAGAGGGAGGATGATCCATTTCACTTTTTTGGATGGTTTATGGGATCCACAAACTTGTTTTTACCTGATGGATGAGAATTTTATTATACGTAGAGGACGAATGAGGCTTTCTTGTAGCTTCTTATTCCACAAGCACTTGCATGATTTAAAATCCTTCGTGTTTTCCCTTGTTTCTTGGGCACAATATAATTTTATGATTTTCAATCATTTGAATTGAACTGTTTAAAACAGATGGAGAAAATTTTATCTAGCAAGGGATCATACTTTTGTGCATTTGACTGAGCGAGATGTAGAGTGATCTACAAGCTCGTAATTGGTTTTTTCAAAAAACATGGTGGGGTGTGCCAGACCAAGGCTATAGTGCAACACCAAGGCTGCACTTGAAAGCCAGAGTAGCAAGCTACAGATTGGACTCTGCCCCTAACAAGATATAGTTAACATCGTATCTGATATAAGACTGATACGAACAATTGTAATATAACACTTCTTCTATTTAGCTACAATTGTAATATGATATAATTCTCGGTGATTACTGTTTGACAGGTGTCCCTCTTGCAACTCTCAAAGTTATTCTTCAGGAATAGTTTAGCATGTTTTTTGATATAGTTTGTTATTAGTTAAACTGATGAATTATATGTTTGTTTTGAAGGAATTTCTGTATGGAAGGCAAAAAACTGTTTTAATGGGAGCAGCTCAACCATACTGGAGACTCAACCAAACAAATCTAGTCCTGATGCGACGCATTCCACTGAAACAGTTCCCAGCAAGAGTTTCAGAAACTTCCGGTTTGATACTGCTTCAATATTCCGTGCAATGGAATCTGCATTCGCTGTGTAGGTCAGTTGGTGATCAATTCCGTTCACCTGCTTTAGTATTCTACGTGCATTCTTCTTATGTTTTGGGCCGCTGCGAAAGTTGGTTACTAAGTTCCAACCTGACCACTTTTCCGGCCACAGTTGCATGTGCAGAGTCTATGACAGTCAGTCAAGGATGTGCATATATCCGTGTATATAACGCGAATAGTTCATACTAATTTCAACTATTCGCTTTTTATGGCCTTTTCTTTTCGATATTAGTAAGGTGGTCCAGACTACTTGTCATTTGTAATTTGTCATTTGTAATTTGCAACTAAAGCCCTCACTTGAATACTATGCATTCAAGGTTTGATACTTGATAGTACAACAAAGCAATTGTTGCATGTCTGTAGGACGTTTTACTAGGTTGGTTGGTCAAAGTGTTCTTCATTTTCCAATTGGAATGGTCGTGCCATAATGTCGAGACAACGTTAAAAAAAGAAAAGGGTGATCTTAATTTTGGATACTTTGTACCATCAAATTACAGATTGACTTTATCTAATTGTTTTTTCATGGAAGATTCTGATATGGGTTAGGTCCACATGAACTATGTGATACAGAACTAGTCACGTTATTATTTATGGCTTCATTCACTGGAAAGTGACTATCAAAGTTGTTAAGACACGTTTTCCGCGAGGCAATCTTTGTTTTTTTTGTTAGATCGAAGGTGTCCACCGTCGATAATAATGACTAAATTCTCTTCGCCACGTGACTTTCCGAATAGGTAAATGACTGGCTATGAAATGTGTTCTATTCCTATGGGTACAAATCGAACTCCTGACCTCATGGTTAAGGGACGAGGTGAGCTACCACCACACCTCATGGTTAAGCAATCTTTGTTTTGTTTTGCTTTTGGTTGTCATCAACTTTGTACTTACTAATAGGGGGGTTATCGGGCGGAACCAACATTTATTTTTAAGGGGCAAAATTTAATTATTTGGAGAGCGGAATATTTTTTTACACTATATTTGGTGAAATACTGTGGTGATAGAGTTTGAAATTTCTCTTCTATTCATATCTTAGACCTGACCACTTGATTTTAGTCACACATTTTTCGCACGGAACAATATACTCATTCGAGTAGGGATCCTGGAAAAAAAACTTTTGTTGTTATCAGATCAAACATATTTTAATGTCAAACAACGTATTGGTCGACCTCCGAGACTTGTATATTTTCTTGAGGGAAAATAATAATATCAGAAATTACATTAAAAAGGTGAAATTCTGAGAAATTTCCTACTTTTGAAATGGACCGTCAAGCTAGAATAAGGGGCAAGGATTAGACTGGCATTGATTTAGCCAAAAGCACAAAAAATGGCACCCAAAATTTATGGAGCAACATTTTTGGCGAGGACGGAAGTCCAAGGCTGACGTGGCAGCCAACACGTGATTATTTGCCACGTCGTCTTGGCCCCGAGACGGAAACATCCCGAGGCCTAAGCAAAAAAATTCAGAAAAGTTCTTTTTTCTATTTGTGGCACGAAATGTCAAGTGACAATTCTGTTATTACAGGGACAGTTAAATATTGTAAGCATAATATTGACCACATAAAGGTTAAAAAAATTATGAAGAAACCGATTTCAATAACAAAATAACGACAGAGATCAAAAAATGGAATTGTTATTGTAAT
>JAOWBF010000039.1:7397127-7407972 GCA_028566175.1 Vinca major
GTCCATAGATATAAGATACTGAGTCAAGTCTCCACCAATATTCATAAACAAAATAGGAACACTGTCCCAGATTAAGCTAATGAACCTTAATATCTATGAACAAGTAACTGATAAGATAAAGGAAACAAATTCAAGCCAACACCAGCTGCAAGGCAAACCATTGTTCCTGCAATTGAATGTGCTTGAATCAGCTTCAGAATCCAAGAGATGGGGAGAATGAAGAAGTAGAAATTCCAGGGTGAAAGAATACCAGGGAAGGAAGATGGTTGTTGCCACTATTTGGAAATATATTTTCTGAATACTCTTCACTGCAACCGAGATGTTCTTTTATAGGTAGGGTTTGGATCCCAAAAATGATCCCCTCCATCCAGCTCATCCTCCTTTCTGACAGCTTCAGAATCAACAGCAAGGAGTAGAGATTCTCCTTCAGCAAATGAGAACTCAACAGCTCAATTTGAAGTGCAGCCCCTCTTTCCCATTTTGCCTTTGATTTGCCTAATTCAGAGAAACCCCAAAACTGCGTCGTTTTACTAAAACGACGTCACACTACTTAAAATAATTAACTAACTAAGAATTGTTTCCCCCTCAATCAGTTAGATTTTAAACCAAATCCCCCCCCCACCCCACCCCACCCACATACTAGTCATGACAATACTTCCCCATTGAAACAAGTCTTGTCCTCAAGACTTGAAGATAAGAAATTGTTGCTCCATGAACTTGGTATCATCTTCTTTAGGCGGATTAAACCACGGTATAAGCCATTGCATTCGGGGGTTGTTCTTCCTTTTCACCAGTCTCATAAGTAAATTAAACACGTGTTCGACTCTGCTCTGTCCCTCACTTACAGTAAAAGATTTTGCCTGCTTACTACTCACTGGACCAAGGTATGCACCAGGATCTGTTCCAACATTTACCTCGAGAGATTTGACACATTCTACTAGCTTTTCTTCACATGTTTTTGAGTCTCCATCAAAGACCACTGTGCTTAGTGCCATGCATCTTTGTCCTGCAGCCCCAAAACTTGGTGCTATTAAAGCATTCAAAATAGCATCCGGTTTAGCATCAAGAAGTACAATTCCGTGATTTTTAGCATCCATGTTTGATTGAACACGCTTTCCTTTAGCTGATGCTCTTGCATAAATGTGCATTCCAGCAGTTTTTGAGTCGACAAATGATACAGTTCTTATATCTTCATCATCACATATGGCATTAACAATATCATTTTGTGTCGTGAACAATATTCAGAGCACCATTAGGTAGACTAGCCTCCATTGCCAGTTCTCCCAGTATCATGGAAGCCCCTGGATTTCTCTCAGATGGCTTGAGAACCAAGGTATTCCCACAAGTAACTGCAACAAGAAACATCCACAACGGTCTCATTGCAGGAAAGTTAAAGGGACACATCCCAGTACAAACTCCAAGAAGCTCTATGATGTTGTAGGTGTCAATTCCCTTTGATACATTGACGACATACTCTCCCATCTGCAAAGTTGCCATCCCACATGCATGTTCCACCACCTCTAGACCACAAAATACATCTCCTTGTGCATCAATCAATGTTTTTCCCAGTTCTATTGTAGTTTTGTTCTGGCGAGCTTGTCCATTTTTTTCCAGATAAGTTCTTGCAGCTTGAGCATGATCCGCTGGCGAGTTGTGGTCGGAGTACCACGCCAAGATGGAAAAGCCTCTTTGGCTATTGACGCAGCTGACTTAGACTCCACATTAGTGGTGAGTGGCCTATGAGAAACTACTTGTGTCGCATGTCTTATAACATCACTGGATTCTGATGATCGAAAATCTGCGAAATTACTGCCAATCAAGTTTGGAATCCCAAGTGACTCCTCATGCTTCCATGACGGTTCAGCGACAGTTGAGAACAGGGAACCTTTGTGAGCAATTATCTGATTCCTCAAACACCTTATATTCCTTCTCTCCATGACTTTTACCTCCCTTTCCGTCGGACTGTTGCCAACACCTACAACTTCCTTGATTGGCACCACTGGTTGAATCAACAAGTTGCAGGTCCACCTTGTGTCTGCGGTTCTAGTAGCAATTAACAACTTCATTTGGACAAACATTTCAACTGTATCTATATTCAACCTCATGGGTCCAATTAATTCCGCCGCTGCAGCTTGAATTTTCGAACTCCATGTGTGTTGATTCATGCTTCCTTATCACTAACAAATCTGGAAATAGTTTCTCTTTAACCATGATTTGTTTCTGCAAATTTGAGTCCATAAGAACCTGCTTCTGTTCCTCGTGCATCCTCCTAGCACATCCTGTTAGGTAATGCATTTGGTCCATGCCTGTCCCAAAATCTAATTGCCTGTCAGCCCATTGACTATCAACTATCAACCTGTTACTGCTACCATCCAAAACTGGTATTGACATCATGTCTGACCCATTCTTTAATGTGGCCCAATGCTCTGATCTTCTTTGAAAACTAAACGCTTTCTTTTATCCTTTTCCACAACTTTGTCAAAGAACTGAGTATACCAAGTTTCCGATAATTCTGATTCGTTAGATCTTGATCCAACACCAAAATATGACTTGGATTGAACATTTGAAGATGTCGAATTAGTCGAAGCACCAACTGCCTCTCTTTGTTGAGCAGCTTCCTCCAAAGTGAAGTATACAACATCACAATGCAACTGTAGATCATCATAATTTAGTGCTTCAGTGTCTGCCAAGTCCATATCCACATCTTCTAAAGTAGTTCTTTCATCTAAAGCAGCAGTGATCATATTCTTGTCCAAAATCCATAAATTGAATCCATTCCTATAAGCAGCATCAAACAGGAAAATGAAATTCTCATATTCCCCACTTAATTCCTTATCTCTTCTCCTATGGAACGTAGCTGAATTTTGATCCTGAACTCCCAAAATGGCATTAAAATGAATATCAGATGACTCCTTAAGAACAATAAGGTTACTAACTTTAATCTGAGTAACACTTCCCTTATCCATGGATCCACCATTGGAAGGATCAACATTCTCCGCAATTGCATTATTTATCTTTAATTCAATCTGAGCAACACTTTTGTTGTTTATGCTCTGCAACAAGACCTCACTGGTGGCTTCTATCTGAGGCTCAAAATCCTCCACTATGCTCTCTGAAACCACAGTCTCAATAGTAGCAAGGGGTTCATCCTTCAAATTTTCTTTTTCCTCAACCAATTCAATTAGCTTATCTTCAACTACAATTTCATCAAACACTTGGGGCTCAAATTATCTTCTAATTTGTCAATTAAACCTTCATCTATTTTCTCCTTTCTAACATAATAATTAAATCTCTCATAGAAGGCGGCTATATATTCTTCCCAAGTTTCACAATCATGTTCCCCAAGAAAGTATCTAGACCAACTCCTAAAATCCGAATTCAATCCATCAACAAATTTATCCACAAAATTCTTCAATCCTAAACTTGACCCAACCATCAATATTGAATTTCTCCAATTCTCAAATCTATTGATATAATCCAATAATGATGAGAATGTATGTAAAGGGGAATTATCTTCTATTATTTGCATTAATTGAGCAACACAATCAGTGAGTAATAAACTCACATTCTCCATCGATTGATTCCTTGTATTGGTCAATTCCCCACAGCCTCTAGGATAGAACTTCTCTGATGCCATTTATTATGTCCCCACCCAAACTCCACACTCAAGCTAACAGGAAAACTCAGCAACACAGGAAATCAATACCCAAAAGTTACTAGAAAGACAGGCAGAACAATATTGATATTTAAGATAAAATCTGAGTCAGGTCCCCACCAATAGAATAGCAAAAACTTAACTAAGATCACTGTCTCCAGATTGAAATTGCTTGCAAGAGAACATAAAATATCTAAGCTACTGAAATAGATAAAAGATGCAAACTCATAAGTAGTCCCAAAGCTGTAATCACTACTCTTCCATAGTCCCAGATGGACTCCAAAGCTGATAGGGAGGGAAAATAGGAATCCAACTCTTTAGCAAATGCAATCTCCACTTCGGTCTGATTCCGCATCAAACTGAGGTAGCAAAGCCACAAGCTAATTAGTAACCAGAAATGGGGGAATAATAGAGAGAATTAGAGTCTAATGGAGGGAGGGATAGATGATAAGAATGTAGGAAATGGCTTACAAGAAAGAAGAAGGCCGCAGCCAAAGTATCTGTATAATTTTCTCGACCACTTTCCAAAATGCCAAACCTTCCTTAAATATCTAGGGCTTGTCTCTTTAATGTCAATCCCCTCCATCCAGCTCACTCCTCTTCTGGATAGACCTTAGAATCAACAGTGGAGATGGAATCTTTGGGAGCCAATAGAAACCTTGATTCTGATCTTCACTGCTAGAGAATCACTCCCTCCACTTCTTCATAGTACCAGCAGCAGCAGAAAGGACAAGGGTAGCCCAACAGAAGAGAAAATGACAGCAAAATTAGTTATCAAGTAGAGTGGTGTCGTTTTGGCTTAAACGACATCACTTTAGGTCAATAATTAAAAACTGAAATAGCCAATAAGAACATTTCCCACTCGATTTGCTTATGAAATGTTTGTTCCTTCTCTTTCACATAGTGATCATGACAGTTTTCCCTTCACACACTTGGAATTTTGAATAATTACAATAAAACCTTGATTATTATTACTGCGACATATACCATTCCTCACTTGTTAATCAAACAAGATCTCCAAGAATTTAAGGTATGGATTATTAGAGATTTTTATGACAAAAAACATTATCAAGATTTATTCTTTTTTATTTTTTTTACAATTGGCATTTGATTTCCGTGAAATTCACTATCCAATTTAGAAATCTTGATTAAATTTCACAAAATCAAACAAGGGTTGGATGTAACTTTTTGTGTTTTCGTAATTGAAGTTTCCATTTTTAATAAAAATAGTGGAGCCCACCTGCTGTGCTGCTCCAGAAGTTACAAAGTAATGTCCAACTCCGGTGACCCTTCAACGGCGATCATGTTCGGCGAACCCTGGCCGGACTTCAATGACGGCTTAACATACCAGGACCTGATTTCCTCCGGTGATGCAGGTACTAACTGACGTCCTCTTTCTCTTTCTCTCTCTATATATTTATTTTTTTAATATTTTTATCGGGGCAAGATCGGAAGTACTTGCCTACTAGACTAATTTGCTTGGTCAAGCAGTGGATGATATAGTAATCCGTCACCAGGTCACATGTCCCCTCTAAAAGAAATATATAGTAAATATGGTGTATTCTTGTTTACTTTAGACGATAGGTTAATAAAGTAACCTCACACAAATAGAGTGAATCGACGAGTGTCGTCTCTGCTTTCGATATTGGATCTGCCACTGTGTTCAAGTTCTCCTAAGTTTTCTATTTGTAGTAATTTATTTTTTCGATTGCATAGGTTTGCCTGTGATCGAATATTACTCGAGAAAGTACAAGAATTCAGCTCCCTTTCAAGGGTAAGTTCATTATTGTTAATATCCCTTCTGTTCTTTTACTCTTCACTGTTTTTTTAATCGTAGAAAGAGCTAGAAATTTCATATTTTTATGTGGGGTCCGAAAGGTTAAATTTCACATTATTCTTAGGGGACCAGAGATAATTTTTGTTACTGACCATTCAGGAGTTTTCAAAATTGTAAAGGAAAAAATGTTGATTTTCAAAATATTGTCGCATAATTGTTAGGGGGCGATAGATAAATTTTGTTACGAATTATTCTGAAATTTTCAAAATTGATAGGAAAGAATATTGAGATTTTCAAAAAAAATTGGGGGCGGGGTTAGCTTCGTGTGCATAATGATATATTTTTTGTTCCTAATATCTTGTGTTCTTTATGTCTTGAATATAGTTATCTGTTATGATCTTGAAAATTTTGAGTACTGAGTAGATTTTGTATATGTGTTTGAGCAGTTGGTTGCAGAGAATGCAGCATAAACAGGTTGGGATTTTACGGTACACCATCGAAAATTTTGTGAATTCCCAGATTGGTTGACAGTAACTAAATTGTGGCTGCAGACAAGTGTTGATGGTGTTATTGTTACTGATCCCAATACAATCCTCAGGTCATTTATTAAATGATATAGTATTATATTTTGTGAATCTTTTTGAGTGGCATTGCTGTGCATTCGGATTTGGAGCTGATAACGGAACTTATGGCTGTAGAATTGGATCACAACTTGTATATCACCGCCTTCCCAGGAAAGAGCCAGATGCACCTTACCTGCTACAGATCCTGTATGAAGATGATAATTTGGTAAAGATCTGATTTTTTTAAACTCTCTTGTAATTTTGAAAGTTTCTCTTACTGTTTGTTCCCCGGATGATTATGACTTTTTTGTTTATTCTTTAATCATATAAGCGTGTTGTGTTGTGGCAAGAAAAACGCTGTACTGCTATCACTTTTGATTTTCTAGAATGCTAATGCAAGATGATTTTATATTGTACTTCCTTCTAAGATGTTTGATACTGGGAACAGATCTTCGAACCTGGAATCTTCTTCCCTCCTTCTGTTCTACGCTAAATTATCTCAATTTTATGCAGATTGCTCTTAACAAGCCCGCTGGTCTCCAAGTTTTGCCTGGAGGACTTTTTCAGCAGCGAACTGTTTTGACACAATTCCTACGGCGTGCAAGCAATGATATTTCTTCGTGTGAAGAACCAATTCCTATCCCCGTTCATCGTCTTGGAAGAGGCACCTCGGGTCAGTTACAACTTTCAATGAGTATATATGCTATTTGGTTTATTAATTGTAGGACTAGTTTGTTCAACTCTGTTGATGTAAAATCTATTGAATTTCCGCTGTTACATATCCCTCAAGTTAAAAGGAAAAATGCCAGGTTGGCAATATTATCCGGCATTCACATGATCAAAACGATGCCCAAGACATCATGATCCCCTTTGCAAAGCTCTAGCATCCTCACCATTGGTCTAATCATTCTGTACTCCAAATTCAATTTTGGCTATGTTTGAATTTCCTAGTTGATTTTCCTTTAGGTATGAAGTTGTCATGGGTAGTTCAATCTGATGTCCATTTTTTTCAAAAATCCAATACTTAAAAACCTTTAATAGCATGTCGTGATGCATTATACTAGCAAGTGCGACTTAATTTGGCTTTGATCCTTGCTAAGTGGAACATCATAAAGGATAATATGCACTACGTGCCATGTTAAAACTATTTAATTGTCTTATAGGCTTTTTTCTGTGTGGTTCTAGAAGCATTAGGAGTTGTTGAAGTATGATGTTTGCAATGTTCAATCTAGTATTGTGATGTATATTGAGAGGTTTGCAGAATTTAACTTTTACCGAGAATCAAGAAATATGATGAAAATAAATCATACTATTAGCTTTTCATTTGGACAAGTACTCCAAGCTTCTCTACTTGTTCTTTGAAAAAAAACACTAGTTTTGGTCCTGCTAACATAAGGTAAATCTTTCTTCCGGGCACTATCAAATTCCTATACTATACCAATGACGCTAAGCCTATTCTTCCGTTTGTGTTATATTTATAAAAACATTGAATGGGCCTTTCTCTTCTTAGCCTCCTCTCTTCCAGCTAGATGCTATTATATTATGCCTGGGATTTGTGTTCACCTTATGATACATTCTTATGTTTTCTTTCTGGTTTGTAGGAATATTGCTTTGCGCGAAGACAAAGTTTGCCAAATCTTCCCTTGCAGCATACTTTGCTGATGGGAGATCAGTTGTTGGTGATTAGAGGTTAGTATAGAGATCACTCCATGTTTAAGAGCTTATAAATCATAATATCTCCAATCCATCCGTGAAGAAACCTCTTCATAGGGCTATTTTTGAGAGATTAGTCGAAAACTGCCAACTCATTTGTTGTAGTTGCTTTACCTTTTAGGTAATGCAGTTTTACAGACATCTAATGTAAAACAAGTTATACAGTACTTGTGTCGTGAGTATACTAGTTTTGTTCATTATTTCCTGTAAGAGGCTCCATTACTAGGCCTGGGAGTAGGAAAAAAGTGCTTGAAATGGAGGGGAAACCCGAAAGATTAAATAAGATTGAATATGTGATGGAGGTAATTCCTCTGTTTGTGTAATAAAAGGCTGGACAGGCGCGATATAAATTTGAAGAATGATTCTTGTAGACTCTCAGTGAATTATCTTGAATAGTTTTGGGAATCGATTTCATTTACTTTACGAGTACGCTACCAACTGCGACGAGACAATGTTGGGAAATCAAAATCATTTTCCAGAGTTGTACTAATTTTTCTAATGCGTTTTAGACCGTTGCTGTTATGCTCATTTATAATCATTTACTTTCTGAATATCAGTTACAAGAACGCGGAACCAAATAGGATGAGGAAAATTTCAAAGATATATCGGGCATTAGCTAGTGGGATAATTAACAACGATGAGGTAATAATATGAGTAGAAAATCCATTTTTGCTCCTTATGTTCTGATTTTTCTTGTTGATGATCAATAGAAATAATCTTGTATTACCAGTTTTTGAGTTGCAAGTCTTTCTAAAAGGAACTTTTACATGACAGGTTGTGATAGATCAGCCGATTGGAATGGTTATCCTGGCAGGTTTCCATCATATTATCCATATTTAACTTTAGCAGCTTTATTTAATAAATCATTTTCCTTTTATAAGATGTATTAGATGCTGATAGATCTTATTCCTTTTTACAATCCTATTCTTATGCAATCCTTTTCCTTGTATAAGATTTGTTATTGCTAATAAATCTTATTTTTATAAATTATTGATTCATTAGAATATTATTAAATACATTTTTAACCTTTTAGAATTAGAATCAAAACACAAATATTTTTTTAGCATTATTGGAAAGGGAAAACCAGAACACATTGATACTTATAATATATGTATGATATGACGTATGATATATGATTTCTTCACCATGGACAGGGAAACCAGCTCTCAGCAAAGTTGCTATTCTTGAAAGAGGTGTGCAGAGTAATACCACACTAGTCCAGGTACCCCAATTCAAATTGATATAATATAGATTTGTATATAAGACTCCTGAAAATTAAAATACGAAATCGTGCAACTAAGGCTGTTATATCGCATTCCCAAGAAGAAGGATTTCTCTTTTTAAAAGTAGCCTTGTTTCTCATTAGAGATGTATATATGCATAACTATACGACAGAAAATTGCCATTAAAATTTGATACCTAATTGATAACATATTACGATAGGTAATTTTGACCAAAAGGTAAAGCAATTCTATGATAATCATTCAAAATCAAAGACATTTTTGGTGGAACACATTGAGGATCTTCTCAAATTCTATTGAAATGATGAATTTTAACAGCAAAGGGTCCCTCGTGTGTAAAGGAAAAACAAAGGAGAAAGGCGGTGAATTAAATGGATTACAACCGGGGTATGAATGGTATGCAGATGGGCACCAGACTGGCCTTAGAGCATCTGCAATGATATCATAAGCTCAGCGCACCTTTTGTGGGGACGCAAAATGCCACATCAGATTTTGAAGCGAAGCCAAACATATGCTCCAATGCAAGCCACTGCTCCACGCCCTATAAAATGAAATAAAAAATAGGGAAATTGCTGAGTTGGCAGCATTGGCAGTCTACCACACAGAGACAAAACGGTGCCGCTCAAGCTGTTCCACCTCAGCAAGGCAGACTTGCCACCTTCGAGCATTGGAGATGCTCTTATAGTTCAAATTGATAGATTGGTCAGTTACGAAGTCTTCGTGTAACATTATAAGATTCATGTTATCTCAACAAGTATTATGTTCGATACATACGATGTGTCTGCAGGTTCTTAAGAAATTCAGAATGCACAAATAGAAAAAAGTGTATCTTCCAAATTTAACTGCAAGTTCACAAATTCAACTACACCGACCAGATTTGAGTTTTTAACTTGTTTGTGGAGCTCTATTTCGTTGTTTTTATTCTATTTCACCGTTTTGACAGGTTGAAATAGAGTCCGGAAGGCCTCACCAAATTCGTATCCACCTTTCTTTTATTGGACATCCATTGCTAGGTAAACTTTGGAATACTGATAATCCTCCTATGTATCTATTTGTGTTGAATTTGGAAATTTTCTTATGTATGTTGTAGTGTATTAATTTTTTCTAACAAGATCGCTACATTGTCTGTTTTGTGTTAATCTGCCCTGAAAAAGTGCTTTTCGTTTCAATTTCCACATAAGAGCACTTTATTTTAAATAGATATCCTGAGTAAGAAACTAGGCACGCTCACCTCGGAAAAATCTTGATTAGCTCTTTTTGAGTCAATCATTGTAGATCTCTTCTTATCCAATCTGTATATTTACCTACATACATACATACATAAAAGCCAAGTAAGCCTCTATGAAAGGAAGAAACACTTGGTTTTAACTTTAAAAAAAAATTAAGAAGAAACATTTCGGGAGGGGACCTATAGCCATGTCGATGAGTATTGGAGTCGAAGAATGTTGAGAGAACATAAGGTGAAAATGTCAAGAACTTATATTTTACTCAAAGTCTGTTTTTATTACCTAAAAATCAATTCCCCATTTAGCTTAAGCATTTGAGGCTATAGGAAATTCATTTTCTCTTGTGATCATGCCATTTACTTCAATGTTATAACCAAAGATTTTCACTTTATATACAATATGAATTTGGCTAAAAGAAGTTGCTAAGAATTATCTCAATTTTTGTAAAAGTATTGCTAAGAATTTTAAAATTTTACCAACGCTTAGTTGGATATTGTTTTATTTTAGAGCGAAATATAAAATTTGATGGAGTTAACTGATTGCTTGGCTAGACTAGAGTAGTTCAAAGAAGATGATGTAATCAGTTCCATGAAGTTAACTGATCGCTTTTCACTATTTTAAGATCCCCTGCTTTACCTTCTCTTGAATTCTGTCCCTATGGATTTAGTTT
>JAOWBF010000039.1:7408072-7421055 GCA_028566175.1 Vinca major
ATCTTGATTAGCTCTTTTTGAGTCAATCATTGTAGATCTCTTCTTATCCAATCTGTTTATTTACCTACATACATACATACATACATAAAAGCCAAGTACGCCTCTATGAAAGGAAGAAACACTTGGTTTTAACTTTTAAAAAAAATTAAGAGGAAACATTTCGGGACCTATAGCCATGGCAATGAGTATTGGAGTCGAAGAATGTTGAGAGAACATAAGTTGAAAATGTCAAGAACTTATATTTCACTCAAAATCTGTTTTTTATTACCTAAAAATCAATTCCCCATTTAGCTTAAGCATTTGAGGCTATAGGAAATTCATTTTCTCTTTTGATCATTCCATTTACTTCAATGTTATAACCAAAGATTTTCACTTTATATACAATATGAATTTGGCTAAAAGAAGTTGCCAATAACTTGCTGCTTAAAAGAGCAATTATATATATATTTTTTTTAGTACAAACTTTTGTTGCTCCATCATGATTGTCATAGTTATATAGTTACTTCTTCTTTCTTTTCAGGTGATCCACTTTATGTTGCTGATGGGCAACCAAACTGCTTTGATTCAGAACTTGTAGATGAAAGTTTTGCTCAAGACGGGTATGCTATTCGCATAGAACATTTATCAATGAATCTATATTTTGTTATGATATTTTGATAGCAAGCGAGTTAAATGATTTTACTTTTGTTTGATTGATGATGAATCAATTGCCAAACAACTTTATTGATAGTTTTTCTTCTCTTTGGGGTACTAGAGGATACCGGAGACCTGAAAATCCTGTTCCGGGTGACTGTGGATATCATTTGCATGCACATAAGATGGTTATTGTTCATCCCATCACAAATGAGGTAAATCTGCTCAACCATAACTGAAGGCTCTTCTATGACGTTATGCATCAACTCATAATTGATATATAGGGATATCTTTTTTCATCGAACACCTCTTTAGTTGAGAGAAAATCAATTTTTTTTATCGAAAACTAAGATTTAGCTGGGGAAAAGGAGGTCCAAGCAATATCAGTTGTATTTGCTTATACTTTTAACTCAAAAACATCTCAACTTTTTTTCACTTTTTTCTGCAGTGTGACCCCACAAAAACTCTAAAAAAGAAGACGAACAAGTTGAGTTTTCACTTGAAAACCTAACCAAATAGGAAAACTTTTTAATTTTCTGAGGGAGTATGTTCTTGAAATACTGGAGGATAGTTGGGCAGTGCTTAGTTTTGAACCCAAACTTAGAAGTTGAGTTGTATGTGATACCAGCCCTGAGACTTTGTTTTCCCTCTCGAGACGGAATACTATCCAACTAGACCTTTTAGAAGTTGCTCCAACATCAGAAACAACTTTATGAATTTGAGGTTACCATTACTTGCAGCTAATTAACATGTTGCACCTCTCTCTTTCGTTCTCCAAACGCAAGAAGAGAGTGAAGGAATAAAACAGGAGCTCGAAAATGGACCTCATTAGCAGTTTGCCTACCTAAGTTTGTGGTACAGTAATTGCAGAGGTATGTGAATTAAAAAATCTTGGAACCAAGTTAGTTTTATTATGTCTTTTGAGATGATGGTTATAAATTAGTTTTCTTTCTCTTCTTTTTTTAATCATTTTTCCAATTGATGTTCTTGCTAGCTTGATACATTACTCTGACCATACCATGTTGGAACCTCAACTTTATGGACCAAATAAGTCATTTTCCCGACAGGAGGATCTTCTTTGAATCGTAAGAAAATTACCCTTTTAAATGCCTGATCTATTGGTCTTGGGGTTCCCAGTGTGTATATACTATAAAGAATGGAAGTATGATATTTTCAACTCCCCTTTTCTAATACCAAAGGGAGCTGCTGTTTATGGTAAGCATAAACAAATATAATAGTTTTGTTGACTTGTAAGTTGTAACCCAAAGCAACAATATAATAGTGACAACTAGCAATTTATCCATCTTTATCATGACCTAATAATAATTCAATTTATAGATATCAGTAATTGGGTGTGGATGACATTGACACCTCAAAAAAGTCTCTGTTTGGTAAATTTTCCTATGATCTGCCAGTTGTGAAATCATACAGTACTGTCTGAAAATAAATATCTAACCAACCTCCCACCCCCCAAGTGACCAATAATTTTGTCTTTACTACACAACAGGTCCAGACTCCAGAGTTGTACCCCTCCATGGAATATCCTTTCCTGGCTTTAGATTCTGGTCTAGTACAACATGCCCCAAACATAATGAATCCAACCTCCCAAACCACCCCGGACTTGGGAGACCAAACTAACAAGGTTGGGGCTCTCGATCTCGGGACATTTGTGTCCCAGGTTCGACAACAGGTAAGAGAGTACACAAACAAATTCCTTTAATCTGGAAATTTTCAAATTGTAATGCAGAAAATCATAACTCGATAAAGAAGAAAATGTAAATAAGATACTATGTATGAGAGAATCATTCATCTAATAGGAGCATTTCTGTCCAACAAAGAAAAAAACTAAACAGTACATAGCTAAAGTCAGTCATGGAGGAATACCAATTTGCAAGACAAGGGATGTAGAAGAAATTTGAGATTCCTCCAACCTAGCTAGCTAAGCGAACATTGCAACCACATTATTTCCTGTATTTCCCATCGGATACAACAAATACAAAGCTGCTGCTCCTGCAAATAAATATTACAAAGCTCCTAAAAAATCTCAGAACAAAAAATAGCCAATTCAACTGCCCTGTGATTTGCTGAATTGAAGTTACAAAAAAACCTAATATACAATGCGGCAAAAATGTCTAATTTGCCACAAGAGGGGCCTCCCCCTGGAGACCCTCTCTGCAATACTACCTGCCTATGTTACCTTTATCTCGCCAGGAATCATCCTCTCTGGTGATGTTACTAGCCTGCCCGTTAAATTGCTCAGCTTGCGCATAATGCATTTTCATGGCTGCCACAGGATCTGAAACACCGGTACATAGACCCCCAACAATTATGTCTCCCCTTCCGACAACATTCATGCCAACCATTCCCCGAGCTTGTTGTTGCATACTTGAAACCACATCAAACCCGCTTCTCCTTTGCATCTCTGAAAGTAACAAGTCATGACGTTGCTTCACATTTAGAGTGAAGGGCTGCTGCACTTCTCGATTATTCCTACACATCTGATAATCAGCTCCACTACTGCTGCCGATATCTCTGGCTGGGAAAGCAGGACCATTAAAACTACGTTCACCAACATTCACTCCTGGTAAAGACGGCTGTTCGATTCTGGATGAGGGTAATGCATAGTTATTAAAGGCAGCGGGATACTTAGCCAGCAGCATGGCAGAGTCGGGCAAAGAAGGAAATCCACCATTTTGAATCCTGTTTCCATCCCAATACCCATAACTCCTTGCAGGAAGATTCTCGGTGGCCAGAAACTTATTGTGATCCAACATTGTCTGAGCTGAATTTGCATTGACAGATTGATCAACAGTGGATTTCATATTGAATGTTTTGCCCATCTTCAAATGCAGATTCTCATTATTCCCGTTCTGTTGCGCACCAAATGTTGCTTTCTGCTGGGATGAAGGTTTGGTAAGAATTTGACCAAATAATTTAACATCACCGTTTCTGTGAGGCTTCTCCGCATCTGATGAAATGGAACTACGAACGTTAACTGTTGGCTGATGCCGAGATAGGGATGGAAGTTCACTTATTGAAGTAGGTAGTTTTGCAACGATACCACACTTCTGCAAGTAGCCATCGCCATTAGAATTCCAATCAGCACTAAAATTCCTGTCCAACTTCTGGTTGGTTTGGTGTGTACCAGATCTTTCGCAACTGACATTAATGTTCACTTCCTTTGCTGATGAGACTGACAACGGATAGCCTTTGAGAATATGAGAGGATTCAGGACTGCCAAACAAAGAACCTCTAGAAAGATGCTGCTCACCTGGTCTTGAAGGTTGACAACCCTCACCAGTGTTCCCAATACTGGTGGCAGGTGATGCATGTTCGCCAAGACTATTCCCACGCTTTACTGCATCAAACACTTGTGAGAGCAAGTTCATAGGAACCGAATAATTGTTCTGTGGCGGTGGGATTGCACAAGACTTCGGTGCAGAATCTGATTCTAACTCAGCCTCCTGCTGGTCTCCAGAAACACCACCACATCCTGAAGTAGAACCTGTATCAGCAGCAATATGATGTGAACCGCTGTTATGTGCTTCAGACTTGGACTTGATAACTTCATCTCTGCCACTTGCATCACTTGGATCAGTACCATCCATGTCGACGTACATGCCCATCTCAGGTATCTCCTGCACTAATCCCTTCGACTCTGCCCTGTGATGCTCAGCCACCTCAACCACAGCCCCACCATCGACAAGAGTATCTGATCTATCAGGATGGTCATTAGCTTCTCCAGTGTTCTCTTCAACTTCTGTCCGTGAGGGGTTAACCAGAGTACATTTGTCCTGCACATCTGCAGGCTTACTACTGCTAGGACAGGTATCCATATCAACATCCCCGTCAAGATCCTGCTTAGGCTTCTCCTCCATCGGGGTTTCGACGCTTGTGTTACTCGGCTGATGTTCAGCATCATTGAGCTCCATGTCTCCTGCCCCGTTACTTGCCTCTGATCTGTTCATATCAGGCTCGATGGTTGCTGCCACCTCATGCTCTTTGTTCAACTTCATATCAGGAGATGTCACGTCTTCCTTTCTAATTCCTGATTTCTCACTGCACATAAGCAAAGCAGTTTCCACTACACAAGTATCATCGGTATCACTCCCAGCGCCTTTTGGATCATTTCTTGCCACATCAGTGTCGCCAGATCCAGAGCATATCATCTCTAAACCAAAACACTTCCGGGCCTTGCTGAAGAAAACCCTGCACTGGTCCCTAGACCTTGTTCTGACACATCTAGATATCATAGCAAAATCTTTGCCATAGGATGACACGGCCTGAACAAATATAGACTTCTCATCGTCAGTCCAATCGGTAGGATCCATCTCTCCACAACTCTCATCAGAACATGTTTCATCATCCAGATTCTGTGACATCTCAGGGGTTAGAGGCCACCTGCTTGTCGGACCCACTTTCCGGTATTTCCACTCATGATAGCCCTCTCCAGGATCAACAGCACTTGTAATGCAAGAGCCCATAGCTTCAGATGACAAGGAACCACAGATACCAGCCAAGACATCTGCAGCCGCAGTTTCTCTGTCTTTGTTATCCCCGTCAAGACTGCCTGACCTCTCCAATACACCAGTATCACCTTTCGGCCTTTTGCAGTTGGAAGATGAACTGAGCAAATACTTTGAAGTGCATTTCTGCTGAATTTCCATAGCAACTTCTACATTCGCCGCAATTGCTGAAGCTGCACCAAGAATATTGAGGGAAGCTGCATTAGATTCACGATTCCATCGCTTCCCAGCGGAAACCAAGTAGTTATTTGTAGATTGTGCTTTCCCTTTCTTAGCAACCCCTGGAGGCTTTATGGTCTGCCTGAAGCAATCAGACTTGTGATTCTTGTAGTAAAACTCAACACAATCTGCCGTTGTTTTGTGAGCGAGAAACGAAGCAATTTTGCTGAAGTCCTTCCCATATGCAGCAAGCTTATCCATGAATAATTCTCTCTCTTCTTCTGTCCATAGATTGATCATAGACCTCTCAGTTTCAACAGCACGGGGATCTTCGACCAAACCATTGGTTGATATGAACCTTGAAGCTATTTTCTCCCGTTCATCCAATATTAAAGCTGGCATTTTCAATGTATTCCTGAAGGGCTTGACCTGGGGATCCGAAATCAACTTGCTTACAAAGTTGATAATCTCTGGAGTGGGTGCCGAGCTCAAACTCCCAGCTGCAGAAACAAATCAGAGGCACCAATCAATGAACCAAATTCATAATGAATGTCGAAAAGGATGTGGAATCTGGCAGTGCCAAAAAAGTGTCCATCTCCTTCGCTAGAACAAAATGAATGATGGAAGCATTAAAAAAAGAACTCTAATGTTATTATGAACGAACAATCTAGGGCAGGTGACTACCATTTTAATTCTACTTGGACCATTTTATTTCTACTTGTACCATTTTCCTGTAGAAGCATAATGCATTTTCCTGAGCTGAAAGGCACTCCAGCAAAGAGAATCGGGCCTCCAGTTTGTCATCAGTAAACTAAATGCAATAAACCCAGCATCCAAAAATAACACCACTGTGGACTTGCACCAAGAAATACAGAGGGTACCCCACAAAATATCAAGAGGAGAAAGAAGACTTTATAATGAAACTACAAAAATTCGTCACTCAAAAAATTGAAAGGTAGTTGGTAAGTGGTTCAGAAGCTAAAGCATATATAAAAAGGACAAGCGGCCGCCAAGAGAGGGATTCTCAAACAACAAATCAATCCAAATACACCCTAGTTTACGTAAAACAATCCCTCCAAAATAGAACATTGGGTAAAGTTCGGAGAAAACAGTAATGAAACTTTGAGTTGAGTTGAACGGGACAAGCTAAGAAACTTAGAGCACTCCCTATGTACCCTGCCGACAGATGATTGTAAGACTACTACATGTACCAAACTACCCTAACCGATGCCATCAAAAATCCCTGAGGTTAGAGTTCAAAGAAATTTTAGATTATCCAAATCTAGACCTTGAAATATTTGGGATTGACAAGATAGATTATAAAGCATCCGTTAGAATTAAACATCAAAGATGTTCCAAGAGCAGCAGAACTTGCACATCCGCTACGAATACTTAATTATTAGCCATACCAATATATAAAAAAACAGGAATTGCAAATTGCATACCAGGAGGAGATAATCGGCGAATAGATAGACGGGGTTTCTGGTGGCCACCGTTTACAGCACGCACGCTTACATCCAACTTCTTCTGAGCCTTAATACGAAATTTCCTAATAGTCGGTGAGCGAATATCATCCTTCCACTGCTGATGTAATGCCCTAAACTTTAGGCTGAGAACCCTCTCCTTAAACCGCAGGAAACTCTTTCTTTTCAGAAGTCTTTCCTTGACCAAGTGACTATTTTCCAAACAAGAGGCTCCAGTAGAACTTGAAATATCAAAGAAACATTGATTGGTCGGTAGTAATTTATTAAATACTTCAGGAACTCTATTTGCAATCTCTCTATTGGAAGCCAATATTGATTCACATAAATTATCCTCAAAATCACGTACTAAAATAACATCATTTACATGAGCTGACAGACCATTGGCTACCAGATGTGAACCGTCAAAAGTAGCAGAAACCCCGGTCCCTTTATCTTCATTCAGGCTACCCTCTGAACATTTGATCTCTATGTTTTCAGATTCCTTAATATCTGTCTTCAAGAGACAGTCAACATTACTCTCCGATTGAGCGACTGAAAAATCTTTGCCCAAGGAGAGCAACTCAACAAACTTGGATGTTGCACTAACCGGACTATCAACATTTTCATCTTTGGCCTCAGCATGGTCAACCTCCATAGCATTTTGCAGTTTAAGCACGTCAATGCCTCCAGATGAAACAAGCTCCAAAGGAGATTGTTCGGGAGTAATATCAGAAGCAGCATCTTGTTCATCAGCAGGCTTTGAATGGCAGTCCAAAATTAAAGAGCTGGAGGCAGCTGGATGAAGGCCACTACTTCCAGGAGCAGACACTAACTTAAGCTCACCTTCAAGTTTATCAATCTCAGTCTCGGTCGTCTCCAGTGCCTTCAGAACATCACCTTTCCACACCAACAACTTGTTCATAGTGATGGATTTAACAAAACCAGAGTCTGCAGAGCTCAGATAATTTACTTGTAGCAACTCATTAATTGCAGAATTTAAGCTGGTATTTGGTGCAAGGTTCAAATTTTCCAAGTTGAAACGTGAACCCTCCATATGGTTCTGAGACACGATATCAGGTGAAACAATAGAATTATTGGTATCATGATCAACATTCCCAGCCTTGACAAACTGTTTCTCCTCAGTACCTGCTAGTCACGAGAAGAGAATTTTAACAAAAAACACACAATCTCTAAATTGGTAGATTATGGCAAATAAATTTGTAAACTTTAAATGTCATTGTGGAATTGAAAGAGAAGCCACTATATGCAAGTGGAACTGCTAAAGAGACCATAAAAGGGAAACTAAAATGGGCAAGTTCTTGTGCAGTACAATAATAGTATACATTACACCAAGTGCCACAAACACTATTACAACAGTGAATCCCTCCCCCCCCCCTAAAAAGACGCGAGAAAGGAGAAGCAGAATTCAAGTTGAATTTCACTGCATTCAAGTAGAAGCATGAAATCTGTTAAGCATGTGGCAGGATGTTCAAATGTCCTGGTCATTCATACCACAAGACTTCAGTATCTTAAAGCAGCAAGGACGTAAGAGTTATCAAAGTTATGAAACTGGCATAAATAATTCATGAGGGGAAGAAAAAACTCAATGCTTGCTCCATGTACTCCTTGGACTATTCCATACCCCTATGTGACCTTTTTAACATCTGATTAACAATGTTTAAAATCAAAATAATCGAAATTTGGTTTCTGTTGCAGCAGAACAAGCTTATTCAAGAGGGTCTATTTTTTCCTTTATAGCCTAAAAACATACAGAAAACTACACATGATAAATCATTCTACCAACATTTTCATTCTAAAAGTCACATGCTAACTCATATATAATTGCTTACTCTCTAAATATAGAATCAGCAAAGCATCAACCCTACAAGGTACTACCTAAGAGGAGGATAGCATGCTACCTTAAGTAACGCACTTGTGTCCCATTAGCCATTAGTAAAACTCCCAAATTTCACCCTCATGAGCATGATTAGAAGGGAATCTATTAACTATTTCATGAAAAGAAAAAGACAAAACTCAAAATGAGAACTAGGAAATGTAGCTCCTAAATGTAACTACTATTAAATCTCTACCTTAAGTAGGAAATGTAGCTCCCAAATTTTCACCCTTCCAAGCATGATGACAAAGGAAACTATTAACTGTTTCTACTGTTCACCACAAAATTCAACTTACTTGGCATAAGCATGACAATAAATGGTTCAGTATTTCTATATTCAAACATCTACTATGCATACTCATCAATTCTGCTCTTTATTCATCACTCCTATGTAGCCTGTAATTGGGTACGGATGTCAAGTGCGGGTATATATCTAGATGTGAGGTACTTAAACATCTAAAATAAAGGATATGGGGCACTTCTCAGAATTCGGACACGGGTACAGGGATCTGGCAAAAGAACTTTTTTAAAAGAACCATTGTATTACTAATTTAATATTGAAGATGTGCTTATTATTATACTTGAGAGAAAAAAACTAAAAAACATGTGCCTAAAACTTAAAAGTTTAACATGCGTAATTTAAAAAATGAAAAAATCGTATCTGCTCAAAACGTCGCCGACTCTCCTTCTCTTCTAAACTCTAACCCTAAATTCTCTACTTTTCCTTCTTCAAATGCGGCGCCGGTGATTTAAACCCAGCAGACCAACTTCTTTTAGCCTCTCCTGCTTGATCTCTCCCTCAATTCCATCTTCCCTTTCACAAATTAGACTGGACATGAACAAATCTGGACAGCGATTCTTTCATGGCCCCTTCATCCGCCCAGACTCCATAGTTGCACTTTAGAGATAGTGATGTTACAGGTGGCGGCGCAGCAAATGACTGTGAGCGGCGGTCAACGCATCCACCGAGATTTGACTGGATCCGGCACGGATTCCATACCAGTACCGGTGTCATACCCTGTCGACACCGGTACGGCCGGCCAAAACGAAGTCTGGGTAACATAACATCACTCTCTAATGCTTTTGACTCTTTATCCTCTTTGTACACACTGGATTCAGAAGGAGGGATATAAATGTCCAGATTTAGTCAGGAACTCTTCACACGTATAAACCAATATACAATATTAAACAATTGGGCTGGGGGAGAATTTACTGCAAATAGGCAAGTAATTGACAAGTGTAATTACCTGGAGAGGAACTACAACCAACAGAAGAGGGAGTCGCTGGAGACGCACAGTCGGAAAAACCAGTAACTCTTGGACTTTTATCAGCCAGGCTTGAGGAAAGTAAATTCACATGTTCCCTATTACTGCTGCAGATAACCATTCCATTTTTTGTAGTTGCACTATCATCAATGCACACAACTTTCTTCTTCTCGTACTTTGCCAGCCCTTCACCCCAACCTAGGCGTGGTTTCTTACGGGAGCTTGTCTCTTCTGAAGGTGCAGCATACACCTCACAGGATGCAGCAGTTGCAGCAGCATCCGCAGAGGACGAATGAACAAGGGTCACATTACTTGGTTGCACTTCAACTTTCGCTTCGCTTGAGTCCGCTCCCATACTCTTAGAGCTACTCGAGTGACTGAAATCGGAGCCCCGTGAAGACAGACTTCCTGAACGAGTCCATTTGTTAAGAGGCTTACATGCACCCAGTGAATTCTCCCTTTCAAATCTCGGCCTTGAGCTGGCTGTTGCATTGACACCACCATTCTTTTCATTCGGATCTTCGGAATGAGGCTGATCCCATGAGTTTGCAGAGTCAGAATGAGGATTGGAGGAATTGCCCGTATGCATATCATCCACAGACCTACATGGATCACTAGCACCGTTTGATCTTCCAGGACCATTGGGTAATGAAGTTGCTTCTCGTGAATGACCTCCTTTCCAATCCTTATGGCCAAATGAGCTCCTGCTTTCCCCCTTGTTTCTGCTGTATTTCCCAGAACCAGATGCTCGACAGCTCTCGTCATCTAAACTCTTGTCATTAGGTCGCAACGACATGAACCCATGACCGTTTTCTTCTGGATAAAGATGTCTACCACCCTGCTTTCCATAACCTACAGCCAACAATCAAACCCCAACAAAAAAGGGGCAACAAGAAAAACCAGAATTAATAAAGGCAAAGAATATATACTGCAACAATACCAGATCTGCCCAAGATACAGAAGAATAACTGCCTTGATGTAGATTTTAATGAGGAAAATATCTGCGACCAACAGACTTCTAAACATATACCCAATACCCAAGTTTCTCCATCTTGCCCCTAAAAATCTCTAGTCTCTGTATCCTACTACCAAAAAATACTACTTTTTTCTCCAATTTACCAAATCCTACGCCTCCCATGTTTGCCCACCAGGTCAGAAATCGTAAACCTATTGTATACCACCACTGATAAACACCAGAATAAGCAATATTCACTGGGCCCCCAAAATCCATTCTTGCAGATCTTAAACTGCTGCAATTGCCAAACAGAATAGATGTAAAATATTGAAAGTTATCGTATTCCTTCACAACTCACATATCCACGCCCTAAAATCACCTCCCAAGACAAACTAAAAAA
Organism: Vinca major; assembly: GCA_028566175.1. Lineage (NCBI taxonomy): Eukaryota > Viridiplantae > Streptophyta > Magnoliopsida > Gentianales > Apocynaceae > Vinca > Vinca major. The sequence continues at coordinate 7,419,368 of JAOWBF010000039.1, forward strand.
CGCCTAGTTTTAACCAAAATTTTCAAGAAATCCAAGGAAAAAAACATAAAAATAGTAAGATAAAATTGGTTATAAAAAAACACTAACCATGAGGCGGTCTATATCGGAAGTCAGACGAAGCCGCCCAACGAGGGGAAGAAGGAGAAGCGTAGTGATAAGGATGAAGCGGCTCCCTCCATCTGCTGGGCCCACCACCACCACCACCAATGCCTCCTCCTAGATGATGATGATGTTGCTGTTCAGAAGACCTCTCGTGGTGCTTCCTCTGCTTGAAAATGGAATCTTTCCGATCCCACGGCAATGGCTCTGGCGGCATCAATCCCTAAAAAATTCCCACTCCTTCTCCACTCTTCTTCAATCGCATCTGACACAAACAAAATCCCGCTCCCCCAAACACAACAAAATAAATCAAAAATTACTTCCAAAAAACTAAAATTAGGGCTTCTTCAAAAAAATCCCATTTATATAAACTTGACCAGTCCTCCTCCACTCTTCTTCAATCGAATCTAACAAACACCAAATCTTCTTCCAAAACCAAAAACAATCCCTGATTTTTCAAATTCAACTGCCCCCAATCTGCGGCAAACTAAAATTAGGGCTTTTCCGCCTTTTCTTAAGCTCCGACCCCAAAACTGGTTTTCCTGTATAAAAAAAAATTAATATTATTTTTTTGCTGAGTTGTGTGAGAATGGAGAAAGGGATTATGGAGAGTGAAGGTGATAAGAGACAAAAGAAAGAAAGAGTTGTAGAGAGAGAGAAAGAGTTGTAGAGAGAGGGAAAAGAGGGTTTTGCTATGTGGGTGCGTGTGTTTCAAAACGTATCTCAACTTCGGAACTATAAACCACAATTCAGTTTTGTTTTCACGTCCGTGGATTTCTTTTTCTTTTCTTTTTTTAATCTAATATATTAATATTTGAATCGAATAACACCCTACTTTTCTTGAATGGTTAAATTTAATATGAACCAGAACTAATGTATTTTGTTTTTAAGAGGTCTTCATATTAATTCAGAATGAGGGTATATATTTATTAAATTTAATATGAACCAGAACTAATGTATTTATGTTAAGAAAAATAATTATTTCACCCAATATAAATAAATCATGACCACATATTTATTGAAACATAATTCATATAAAAAAAAATCATAGAAGAATACGAAATTTCAATACCAAGCAATTGTATTATTTTCTCCTTTTTTTTTATTGGGGGCGTGGGGCTGGGTAGAAATAGTATTCATTTTCCTTTTTCTTTTGGGGTCAAATCTTTTTCTTTCCCCGGGTTGTTTTTTTTCCTTCCATTTTCCACACTTTCTTTTCTTGGTGATTTTGTTTCCATTTTGTGCTCATTGTAAGTAGTGTCGTCCAAATAAGCAAATACTCGCAGGTTGCCTGTATCCTGAGGTAAATGAACGAGTATGAGATTGTATTTATATGTTTGTTTACTAGCACGTATCAATGGACTGGCCCGTGCAGGCTGTTGGCCCTTGTAGAATGAAAGAATTTGCAGGGACCATTTTTTTATTTTTATCTCCAATTACTTCACATATCATAACTACCCCAACATCATAACACCATCTTCATCGGACCAACACCCACTACCGCTACTACCAAACTCACTATCATTTTTCATTGGCGTCACCCTTCTTCTTCAATCCGACTCAACCCAAATCCGACCACCCAACACTGC
>JAOWBF010000039.1:7513993-7524865 GCA_028566175.1 Vinca major
ATACTAATTATATTTAAAAAAGTAATGTTAATATATTAACTAATAAATTAAAGTAACTTATTTTTTATTTTCTTAATTTTGCAACATTTTTTAAACAACTTCTATAATGAAATAAAGTGAGTATTTTCTAAAGATATAAGATATACTAGTACAAGACTAACTAAGAGTTGTTGCTAGTACATGCCTCCGAGTATGAAAATGATCATTAATCCAATATTTAACTGAATTTGGGTTTTCAATTGTTAATATATTATGGGAATCGGGTAGCTCAAGTGGTAAGGCTATTCGAACATGGGTCAGAGATCTCGTGCTCAATTTCTATATCTCTCCTAGTGGGACAAATAATTTCTCCTCCTTGTGATGCTTAACTTCCCTCCCCATGCATGGGGCATGCTACAATCTCCTATCTAGGATACTCTCCGCACTCTCCCCTCGGGAGCAATCGCCCAATGGGCGTTAAAAAAAAATTTGTTAATATATTGGTGAAGAGCATGAAATCGCACTTTCAATAAGAAAAAAAATTAAATTATAACAAAATTAATTAAATTGTAGTATGTCATTTGAAAGACAATATTTGGGACTCAAACGCTCGTCTCTTCCAAACAACACCGACGAATAAATTTTTGTGATAATTAAAAGTTAAACCGTGACAAGAAGTTTAATTTAGAGTTGAAATTTTGATTTCATTCTCAAATCAGTTTAAAACTCAAACAAAATACTAGATAATTTAATATTTTAAGTTTCAATTCCAAACTCAATTTAAAGTTAATTTATGTCTGAATTTGAATCTCAAAACAAATTAAACTCAATCTAAACCAACCATAACTTGAAAAGTATTGTCGTTTTGTTAAACGAAGATTTATTAGTGATTTGACTAGATAATAAAGACAGTCCATGATAATAATTAAGCCACTTGTAAAACATGAAATGGAAAAGTTTAGATGGAGATTTGTGGAAGTACTATTGCCTGGTCTTAATTAAGAAAAATCAGCTGGTTCATTTCATTTGATCAGGATTAATCAGCACCATTTCATCATTAGCCGTGGCGGAGCCAGAAGGGACGGGAGGAGGCCATCGTCTCTTTACCTAACATTTTTTTAGAAACAATAAAAATTTTATATTTTTTTTAAAAAATTTGTGATATTTTTTATTAATATTGTATATTAGGTGTAGACGGAAATTAGTTTTGGTGTAATACCCGAAACTAGAGCGTGCAAATAGTATATGGTCACCATACTTTTTCAAAAATTGATAATAAAAAATATAGAGATTTAAGAAGCGGGAAAAAAGATTGGAACCCATGACCTCTATGTCATAAGCTTTTCACTCTAGTAAGAATTAATACACAATTAGTTTTTTGAGGCGATAATACAGAACTAGTTTTTTTAATATACATAAGCTTTTTTTTTCTCTTTCAAATGATATTTAACATTTCAAAAGAATATATATGTTCTTAAAAAAAATAGAATCTATAATTTCAAGATATATAGATTTTATATTTACATATATAAAAGTTGGATATTTTCAATTTTTTTAAAAAAATTGAAAACCGAATACCAAATCATATTTATTTTTCAAATTAAAAACCGAGTCATCCTAACTGAATTTTTTTTTAGGGGATCCTAACTGAAATTTTAAAAATCGAATTGAAAACCAAAATTTTACTACAGTTCAGTACGGTATTAGATTTAAATCAAATAATGCACATCCTTACTCAGGACATCTCGTGGCCAGACCCAAAAAAATAAAAAGAGGTCAATGAGATATTATCTGAATTAGCAAGCGTTGAGGCCCCCAATTTAGAAGTCGAGAATTCAAGTTTATCTTATGCAAGATCCTATTTCGCCTTCTTTAAAATTTATTTCCTCTTTCTTTAAGTTTTATATCTCTACTCACGTGGTTTATAACTCTGGATCATCCCTATTCTTTCTATCTTTTTTTGACATTGTAAAAGTTTGATCTCTAATCTTCAGAATTATAGGTCAGGGATTGATAAATGTGTTGATTGTGTAAAAAATCAATAAAATAAAGAAAATAAAATTCTAATTTTGAAATGAATGTTGGGAAAATTACAAAATATGGGATTTCTTTCAAAGTGAAGAGACGAGAGAGAAAATGACGACACAGAGAAAAATATAGACCCTCTTTTTAGATTTTGACATGTTTTTCTTTTTCTTTTTCTTTTATTCTCTATTTCTATGATTACTTTCACGAGAAAAAAATGAAACAATTCTCACAAGTAAAATGAAGAGGTACATTTACGTGTAAGAAAGGACAAGAGATAGTAATTTATTTAGAAAAGAATATTGATAAAAATATTAAGTTGGATTCATATTTTCATAATTACTATATGAAACTATTTTAAAATGAACATGAAGAAGATATATAAATTTTAACCTGTATTTGATTGGACGAAACTGAACGAATGTATTTATACTAACGATTACATATAATTTTTGTATTAAGTTATATAATCAACCTCAATTACTTAAATTTAAAACTTTGTTATAGTTATTTATCCTAATCATCAAATACTTTATATAAGAGTGTAAAAGGGAAACAACAAGTCCTTTAAGATTGTGCTAGCATTTGATTGGATGTCATTGCCATGACTTCTAATCATGGGATAGCTTAATAAGATTCATATGGTTGAATGTTAATAAGAAAGCAAAAGAGGAGAGACTCAAAATAATAAATAAAAGAAAATAGATAATTTTCAAAATGCACTGAATTCTTTTTTCTCTTTTCTTCCCTGTTATGGCAATCAACTTAATTCAATGACTTAGGCTCTTGGAAACAATAATAAAAAATAATTGGATTTTTCCTTTTTTGAGTTTGTTTCTTTTCTAGGTCAACAATTTTTTAATTTTCTAAACATGTATAAGTCGGACCATGTAAGGTCACATTGAATCTTCGTTATTCAAAACTTGAAAACCTTTTTTTCTTCTTCTTTTTTTCTCTCTATAAAACGTGTTCTCGATAAACTTCCAAATATGAAAAATTAGGCTTTTCCCACTCATTTACGTGCTGTTCTCATAACGATTTGGTCCATGGCCCTATACATAGATTTCGTAGGCTAAAATTAACAATAGAGTATAATTCGAAAAAATTAAATTTCTTGTCAACATATATATAATAAATCATGTGAAAAAAGTGAAAAATGAGATTATTTGAAAAAAAATATGAGTTGACAAATTTAAAGAAAATATGAGGGAAAATCGTTTGTCTGGTTTGGACACATAAAAAGAAGGTCGAGTGACATCTCTGTTCAAAAATTTGAAAGATGGAGGCATGATGTCGTAAGAGATAGGGAAGGCCAAAGAAAGTTTGGATGGAAGACATAAAAAAATTATATGAATTTGTTAAACTTGGATAAGGGTAAAATGTTTGATGGAAAGAAAATGAGGGAATGTATTAATACGAACGACCACACATAAATTTTATAATAATTCATTTAGTCGACCCCAATTACTTAGGATTAAAGTTTTGTTGTTATTTTTATAATAAATCAAGTGGAGAATTCTGTTGTACCAGTTTTACGAGAGACGTGTAGGTTAGGTCTCTCTAGTTGAATGGCCAAAGAAAACTTGCATTTTCCTGCTGCTAACTTTGGAAGTCATAAGCCTAATTGGAAAAGGAATAAGAAAGAAAGAAAAGGAAAACTATATATTGCATGTTACCAAATTGTTTATAAACAGAGAATAGATGGAATTTCTTCTAATTTGAAACCTAATTAATTACTTTAATTAGATAAAGATATAGAACGTTGAGTAATCAAATTAGTTATTATATCATCATATGACATGACATATATGGATGCAGTATTCTAACAGGTCCCCTTCGACTTTTATAGTTGGACCTCTTATAAGGTAGAGTTCTCTATAAAATGCTTAGTTTGGATAGGGCAAAATGCTTCTATTATGTTTATTTGACACTCGTCAAAATACAGCAATAATCAAGTTTTAATTTAGAAGATTGGAGTCGATTATATAAATTAAAGAAATAATTATGTAAGGTTATTTAAATTGATGCATTCTTTCAATTTGTTTCGATCCAAAACAAAACTCTCGTTTAAATCTAGTAAATTTTTATATCCCTTTTATTACTTACCTCCAAATATTTCTCAGCCCCCTTGACGACCTCAATACTACTTAATCCTTTAATTTTCCTAACTGGAGAATCACTTGACCGTTTTTAATGTGCCCAAATTAACATAAGCGGTTTTCTCTCAGTTTGTCTTCAATAAGTGCTAGACCTATCTTCTTCTGAATAGTCTCAATCCTTACTCTGTCTATTCTCGTATTCACACACATCCATCTTAACATGCGTATCTCAGCTACATGCATTTTTTGAATGACACCTTTTAGTTACCCAATATTATATACAATATAATAATTTTGGTCTATAGCGATTCTATAAAACTTTCTCTTCAATCTCAGTGTTACATTACGATCACACAAAACATCAGTTGCACCTCTAATAATGGTTCTATACACTAATAAGATTATATAACATATGAAGCAATGTGGTTAGTTTCAACTAATAAATTCTTTTTGGTCCAATAATATTACTACATATGTATAAATCTCATTAGTGCACTAGACAATATACTGCATGATATACTAAAAGAACCGGGTGAATTAGAGCAAATGCATTTCTTTGTTTCTTTTTTCTCTTTAAATTACCTCTTTTGTAGTTGCAAAGGAAAATGATCTAATTCCCTCTCTTTCTTTTTAAATGGTTTAAATTTCCAAACAAGAAAGCTAGTTTGCGAGAGACTTTCAAGTGGGCATTCCATCGGAGTTTATGGGCCATGATAAGTCTGAGTTCCACCTAATCTTAAAGTGAAACTTTAGTTTTTTGAGGGCTTGGCCCCAATTTTGACTTCTTATACCCCCATTAGCCCATTTTTGAATGAGAGCTTCACCTCATATGCATTTCCAAAGAGTGTTGCTAGGTGATCATTAAAACTTAGACAATTAATTAGTTAAACTATGACAAAGCTATAAATAATTCGTTAAATTCCTTATACCAACATGTGTGAATATTCTTTGGTGGATTTTGATTCTCGTGGGATTTTTCTACGATTGTAAACTCCGTGTAAAAGGCCGTATAAGATAAATTTTCTCCCATTTTAATAGTCACGCTACAAACTAACTCTGAAGTCGGAGCTAAATTAATTATTACATTGACGGTAAACAACAGTTACCCGAACGGTTAACCAAAAAAATCCATCTTCATAATAACCCGATACATATTTAAATATATAGGAATTTTTACCATTTTCTCTAAGATTGTCACAACTTCTTGTGTACTTTGCAAGATGGTCCGAAATCCACATTTATCAAAGAAGCCAGGCCACAAAAAATATGTGGTATGGCCCCAGGATTCATTTGCCCTCATGTTCTAAAGAAACATATCTGGAGGCAAATAGTAAAAAATATACTTCCTCGTCTCAAATTATCCCTCCACTTTATAATTTACACGAAAATTAAGATTTTATCAAATTCTATAATAATGGGATATGATAAAATGTCAAACATAATCCTATTTAATGTTACTCACAATTTAATTCTATCTCTTATTTTCTCTATATTTTTCTCTCCCACCATTTATTGTGAGGAGTGAGATTGAAAAAAATCATCATTACCTTTTATTTAGAAAGTTGATAGATAATTTGGGACAAATTAAAAAGAAAAAGTAGAAAAATAATTTGGAATGGAGGGAGTATGTTATGTAATATTTTCATCCCAAATTATCAAGCCACATTTTTTTTTAATCTATCACAAAGTAATTGTCCACTTTCTAAATGAAGGGCTCAAGAATGGTGGCTTTTTCAATATTACCTATTACATTGAATGTTGGAGAGAGAATAATAGAGATAAAAGAAGGTAGAATTAAATTATGAATAAAATTAAATAGGGTTATATTTAACATTTTACTATAAGAATTTGATGAAACCTTACTTCTCGTGTAATACACAAGTGGAGAGATAATTTGGAATGGGAGAGTATGTACTAGTGGCCACATTCAGCAGGGGGCATATGGGTGGAAATGGAAGACGAGAAAGAAATGCATAATAAAAAATTTAACAGAGGAGCCAGCCAAGATATCCAAGAAAAATGGAAGTATTGCAGGTGCAGTTTCACTAATAATTGGAACTAGTATTGGCTCTGGCATTCTTGCCCTTCCCCAGAAAACTTCTCCTGCAGTAATATCTCGTCCTACATCTGAAATGTCTAAAATTACTATATGTTCATGAATATTAATTTAAAATATTCAATTTAGCATAGCGTGAATGTTTGTCAAGTTGATAACTCTAATGTTCCTAGACTCATAAATCGCACCCCTAGACTAGAAATTTGGGGTCGCTATAGTTAAAAATGCAATTGTTATTATAGTTGGTATACTCAACAGTATATGAGATGTACTTATTAGTATACAAATACTCAAAATAGTATTCATAGTATATCTTTTGTGTATATGGTTAACTAGTACTCCTTACCATGTATATAGTATATCGCTAGTGTAACAATTCACCGAGTAGTAGTGTATATAAGTACTAGATACATATGCATATACTAATAAATAATAATGTGGACCTAGATGCACATGTAAATAAAAAGGTCGTACCTAATGCACCCGCATCAACATGGTTTAGAGAAGGTCTCGATATACACAGTTTTATCCTTATTTTTTATAAAAGTCGTACCTAGATGCACATGTATATACTAATAAATTCACGGAGTAGCATATATAAGTACTAGATGCACATGTATACACTAATAAATAATAATAATGTACCGTGAATATATTCAGTGTACGTTGACACACAGAGTACAGTTGTACACCATATAGTGTACCAACCGTTTGCAATAGTTATGACACTCAATTTATTGGTTTGCCAGATGTTCTTTTGCATAACTAAAAAAATGAATAAATTGGTTATTTCTTTTGCATTACAGGGATTTCTTCCAAGTTCAATTTCCTTTGACATTATGTTGGGCTTTCCTAGTAGTAGATTTACTCTATCGTCTAAAAGAATGGCGGGGAAAGAAGAAAACCAGTTTCACAGCAACAGCAATGGTCATTGCCCCATCTCTCCTTGTATCATCAACAACGGTTCCATATGCATTTTCTGCTGCTACAGATATAGCAGTAAGCTGCTCTTAGCCTCTCAAACACTAGGAAGTATATTTATCAAAGTTCTTTGCCATGTTGATTGTGTCACACAAAGCGAATTGAATATTATAATCAACGGGATTTCAATCAACATTTTATCATAGTATTTCATGTCTCTCCTTAAAAGTAACAAATACTGATACAAAAAAGAAGACATTCCAATGCCACTCTTATTCCATGGATGCAACAATGAACAAATACAGATTATAGATTACTACAATACAGGTTGAAACATATTCATGATCAAGAAAACAGAGAAACGAACACAATCACCGACAGGCATCAGCTTCCAAGATCTCAATTCTTTACGGTAGTCACATGCCTCATAAGCATGTCAACAACATCCCCGGAGATTCTTGAAGACTCGGTCTTAAGGTGGTTGATCTTAGCATCGGTTTCTCGTTCAAGTCGTTTAACATTAGCACCCGAGTCTCCGCTAGTCTGTCAACATGGAAATACGAGTTTTCTTGAGAAACAGACAACTTAATACAACTTTTCTTCACAAGAAAGGTAACCGTACTATGGAAATAGATTTGGGCATTAAGATAATAAAACCATACCGACACAACAATCATATGAGAATAATGCGAAGGATAATGGATGTAGTCACTAGAATTGCTAACTCATTCCAAAAGTAAAAAGTTCTTTAGGTGGAATTGACATCCACAATAAACTCATAGAGGCAAGAGGCAGTCGTTAAAAGGTTCTTGGTTGATTTCAATTAAAACTCAATAAAAAAAATTCTACTTTTTTCATTTTTTTCAATATGGTCCCCACGTTTTATCTCGCAAAAGTCAGAAGTGGACAACACAAACTTAAAAAAGTAAAAGATTTTCCCTGAGTTTCAATCCAACTGAAATAATTCTTTTAGGAAATTTTACCTCTGCAACTTTCTTCTGGAAACCAGCTTCCATTTGTGCACGGAATTCTGCAATTTCCTTCTCAGCTTCTTCTTTGGCCTGTCTCAATCTTGCCTGTTTTGCTGCACAAAAGAAATGCCAAAATAATGGAGAATTACTATAGTTTGAAACATTGAATATATGTGCATTTTACATGTAAAAGAAAAGTGCTAATAACATAGTACTAGACTGGTTAAGTTCGCACTTTGCATGAAGTTCGTCTACCAAGGATAATAGGGATTAGCTTCGTCCTACGCCTACCAAGGATGGATCCAGACCCCCCCCCCACCAACATGAAGTTCTAGCTTCGTCCTACGCCTACCAGCATTTAGCTTGAAATTTTGAAGTCGCAACACTTTATCCATAAACCTGAGCTTAATCATGACGCTAGTACTGAGGTTTGGCATAGTGGAACATTTATAACTTTTATATTCTGGACTCATATGGAGCTTAATCATGACGCTATCACGCTAGTACTGAGGTTTGAAGAGGTACTAACCTTAAGAAGAGAAATAATACCCTAGGACTAGTCTCTCAATCAGTGTGCTGTATTTTCCGATGACCAAAAGAGTCAACAAATTAAAATTTGTAACATAATAGAAGAATTACCAGATCTAGCAGCATTGACAATGTGTTGTGCTTCCTGTTCTGCGGCTAATAAGGATTGAATCCCATTTTGGCCTCTGTTTGATTCCATGGTAACAATTACAGAAGCTGCAACAAGATTGAAATATCTGATGAGACCACAATGATGCTTGTCTTATACAGATAAGCAATGCCAAAGACTTGTTCTAGGAGACAATCGATACAACATGGGTTTCAACAATTAAAATACAATCAAAATATGCGTCTGAGCATGAAAATTTACTTTCTCTAGGCGATGAAAAATCTGCTATGCAGTTCAAAAATCAAAATAAAGCATTGAGGGAACAGAATCTTATCTTGTAGGTAGTAGCTATTGTATTTCATTTAGTGTGAAACAAAAATGTAGTGATGATAACATTAATGCCTCAACAATACAATCAGAGAATAAGGGTCTAGATAGCAACCAAAATATGCAAATCATACATTTTTTGATTCTCACTTTGATCAAAATACATTTGTTTTTGCATATCTAAACTTGGTCACTCTCAATGAACTCCCCATTGTCGACATACCACGTTATAAAGTTATAAAAGATTCAATTTTGATGTCATCAGCTCAAATGGCATAAAAACATCTACTATGACATTTTCCTCCTCTTCAATTTGGCCTTCCAAATTGTTGTTATCTCTTGCTTAGTAGTACTTAGTTTTCCGTTTAACTTTGACACATTCTAAATGGTATAAATCAAGTTTCTACTAAAGGATGTACTAGGGAGAGGTTATTTCCATAAAGAATGATCTTGAAACTTGAAAAGAAGCTCCTAGCTTTTATAGCAAAGAGTAGTGTCCTCTTTACAAAACCAGTGGAATTGGTTTACACTTTACATAAGCTAAGGAGTGGCAACTGTAACCACATAACCTATTTATCGATTCATTCCATTTGGGATTTAAAGACGACTTTTGTTATTATTCACCCCGTACGTCTGTGATCACAAATATTGGCACTGAAAAAGATTAATACTTCTAATCAAAGCTTTATATCAAACTACATCAACAACATCCTGAATAAAAGATCTTCCAATCCTTGACTTCTTTTCTTGGGGGGAAAAATACTTTTGACAAGACAAGTTAAGATCTTTTTTAACATTTCATTTTCCAATTTGCTTAACTAATGATTAAGAAACTCATTTCACTTGTTCAACAACAACAACAAAGTCTTAATCCCAAGTAATTGTAGTCGGCTACATTTATCAATATAAAATTTCTGTGTGGTCGTTATGATGAATACATTCCCTAATGGCCTAATGAATCAATATAGGATTAATATTTCACTTGTTCAACTAATGAATCTAATCTATCTGATCCATATTTTACATGGCCAGGCAATCTACACAAAGACTAGAGTACTTCATAAGCTTATTAAATAAACCCATATCCAAAATCTAACCAGAATAAAAGTCCCATCAAATTCTAATCTCAAGAAATTCGAAAAAACCCAAGCAAGAAATTAATCCATTAGCCCAGAATCTGTACGTTTTTACTGAAAATAACAGAATTTAACTAAAAATCCAAAGAAGAAAGCAAAGATCAGCAAGAAACAGATAAAAAAAACAAGTTCATAGATCCAAAGATTTTAAGGATTTGACTTATCTATGATACAGAAAGATTTTGCTCACCTGGAGAAATGAAGGGGTACGACTTCAGACAATGGGGAAAGGTTTTCTTGTGAAATACTTGTAAAGAAATGTTTGGACTAAGATAAAGACGGAAAAATTGGTCCTATTGACCCCACACTCCTTCTCACATAAATATTTGTGGGACCTACTCTGCAAGTGGGTCCTGAATAATTTTATGTGAGAGGGAATGTGGAGCCAGTCACATAGGACCGACTCATACTGAATTTTTCTTGCTCAAACATACCAGGGTTTTTTGCCTGCAATATTTTACTGATGTAGTCCCTCTACTATTCTTTTTCTATGGTTGTATTGGTCTGGTGTCCAGCTCGCATATTATTGACGGACTAATTCGAGTATAAAGATATTTTTTTGGATGACACTATGGCCACGATGGATAAGCATTTCGATTTTGGTGTAGAAAGTTTTAAATTACAAAATAAATTTTAATTGGAATATTAAAATTTTAACAATTTTTTTTTGCGCAAATACATGTTGCACTGAAATAAATACTATGTCACTTAACATCTGCTT
>JAOWBF010000039.1:7579415-7590336 GCA_028566175.1 Vinca major
CCAGCTCTGCTCAATTTTTTCCTTCCCCCATTGCCTCCTTTAACCTCATCCTGTTCTCTTATTCTGGTCTTTTTAGGTCTCCCGACAATTTAAGTTTTGGAGGTGCATGTAGTGGTGGTTTCAAAGAAGCAAAACAAACATAAATCCTTCGAAAAATCTGCTTTCCTGTTTCAGGTTCAGTGTAAGATTCCATTTCCACGGTAGAACCAACATTAGTCATTCTAAGCTCTTCACAATAGTCCTCTAACCTGAGATACTGGTCCCTATACTTACCCTGTAACAACATTTTTGCATGAATTCTTGCTTTCCAAATGACATTGCTTGTAGTTTCACATTTCAACTCCTTTCTAACCTTAATCTTGAATCTTCTTGAACTAAATGACTTATTGTACTTGAACTCATCCAAGAACATTGTTGCAATTCTTTTATATGTTGCATGTTTGTGGTAGTAAGTTCTACCACATTTATGCTTTGCCTGGACAGTCCTCAATTGATACCTGCCATTACCCAAATTCAGTCTATATATCTCCCACTTACAGTTTTTCCCTTTACAGATAGCCCTCACTCTAACATTATCATTCTTCGACAGTGCTACTAATCTGCTCCAGACAAACCCATGGTTCACAATGGCATCTATCAAGTCTTTTTTGTTGTCAAACATCATACCAGGCTTGAACCTTGGGTCACTCAGTCATTCTTTGTTTGCCTTATACCTTTGAAACTTTCTTTTCTTAGAAGCTTCACCTTCTTCATCGGTGTCACTTGTATTGTCCCACATACTATCTATATCAGAATTATTATCCTCGTCAGACTTGTCAATTTCAATATCATTACCAGCAAATATTTCAAATTCTCTACCTCTGGGAACCATGTAATCATGTTTTTTTCCTTTTGAAGCTTCAACATTATCCTCTGCAGCTTCAGTTTCATCATGAACTTCTACATAGTCCTCATGGACTTCATCAACCACAACATTTTCCTCAATTTCCTCAACTTCAGGTTCAGGTTCAGGTACTAACTCTGTTTCAACTTCAGGTCCAGCTACTATTAATTCATCAAACTCAAAGTCACATAATACTTGGTCAAGCAAATTATCATGGACATTCTCATCTTCACTACCACATTCATAGTTAGGATCTACAAGAAAATCATCTACAATGAAATAAGGATTTATAGGCTGAGGAAGAGGGTCATTTTCAGGCTGAATTTCTGGTTCAGGTTCAATTTCTGGTTGAGGAAGAGGGTCATTTTCAGGTTGAATTTCTTTGTATTTCCTCTTACCTCTTACTCCCTTAGATATTACTTTTTCTTGGCTCAAATGAGTATTTTTTTCCTTTGCAGCAACATTCTTATGATTTGTTTTTGGTTGATTATCAGTCTCATCATGATAAACAAAACCTGCAGATGTAACTGATTCAACATTCTGAATTGGGTAGTAGTAAACATATGAAAGACCAGGTTCTCTATGAGGAAAGACCATTGCTATATTATCCAAGCTTTGAAATACAATTTCAATTAAACCCTTTTTTTCTGCACACTCAACCAATTTCAAAACATCTTCATCACACAATAAGACACTCCACTCATCTTCACCTTCCTCATGACACTTCCAGTTGTAAATTACATGCAATTTATAACCCAACTTGTATGCAAGACCATCCAGGTAAAACAGAGACATCGTGTTCCTGTTACACTTGTCTATCAACTTAAATGAACCCCCAACATAAGTATTATTTACTATTTTACCCCCAAAGTAGGCCTTCACTGTAAAGTCTACAAATCAGGAAAATGATAAAAAAAAAAACCACTTTTAGCAGAATTTTTACAAATATTGCATAAAAACAAGGCCAAAGAACACTTTAAGGAGACATAAATAAACAATGGTCCCCAACAACTCTAAACAATTGGACTTCAAACCCTAGGTGTCAGATAATACACTCTTTTTCAAACATTGGACCACAATAATACAGAAGAAACCATATTTAATACTGTTTAAGCATATAAAAACAACCAAACACCAATAAACAAAGACAAATCAACAAATAATTTCAAAAAATCCCCGAACCGACAACAAATTTTGAATAAACTAACACGAATAGAAAAGTGGATTACCGGGAGGAGTATTCCCCATTAAATAAGCAATTAATCGAGCTCAATGTCACAGATTTTTACTAGATAGGAAGAATATGAGAAGAAGATCGATGGTTTTGGGAGGAAATAATTAGTTTTCTGAAATGGGGGCTAAATATAATGATATTGTTTAGGGATTCTTTAAGGAACTAATCGATATTCTGAAATTAGTGGTTTTTTGGGACCAAATTACCCCTATAACGAACGCACATGACACACACGTGCACGAAATTGGTCGGATTCCGCCCGTTATGGTGGTGATAGGACCATTTGGGAAGCTCGTAAATACAACAAGGACTATTAGGGAAGTTAAAAAACATTAGGGACAACTCGATAATTTCGAAAATACTTTGAGGACCAAACAGACCAATTTCCCAAGAAATAAATGTAAACAACAAATAGATTGAAAATTAATAATAGAAGAGAAAGGAAAGATGAAATTCACATAAATATATAGATGGAACCAAATGTCTAGCTAAAGGACAAAACAAATACCCTTGCCTACACTTTTTATATGGCTCCAATTGAGTACAAATTACATCCCCATCAAGCATGATCTTTTGATAGAGAACATAATAATAATTGAGGAAAGTAATTAGCACCCAAAAGAAACTTTTTTTTTTTGGGTGTACAAACTCGACAGATCTGAACTAACATGGAATATTGCAGAGGTCTCGATCACCAACAACTTCATATAAATGTTACAAGTGCAGTTTAAACCATTGCCACTCTTGATGAGTCAGTATCCACTCCACCACAACTAATATTGGTACCCAAAAGAGACTTGTACGAACACAAATTGCACTAAAAATAATAATTCATCTCTCTCAATTTATTTGAAATATCACATTTTCCCCCTCTCAAGGCTGAAATTTTGATCAAACATGTGAGCTACTTCTGAATGAGCCAAGTGCCTTAGCAGCTCCTGCTCTCAAGATAAATTGGTGGTAGAATGCTGCAATTGCTGCCCCAATGAATGGTCCAACCCAGAAAATCCACTGCACAAACCCAAACCATTTATATTAGTACTACTTTCACTAAACGTGTATTCGAACAGTAATTTCAACTCATCTCATAAGCGATCTAATTTTAATGTTATGAAATTCAAAACAAACTTTTCAAAACTAAACACGTTTATATTGTCAAAATTCATTCCAATCTCAAAAAAAAGGTAAGATAACTAGTGCACATAGATGGATGGAGAGTACTAACATGGTTATCCCAAGCTTTCTTGTTGTTGTAGATAACAGCAGATCCAAGACTTCTAGCAGGGTTAATACCAGTGCCAGTTACTGGGATTGTAGCCAAATGGACCATGAATACTGCAAATCCAATTGGAAGTGGTGCCAATACCTATAAAATTTTAAAATATATATATTATTATCAACACAGGGATGGATGTCAAATTCAGAACATATCGTCTCGAACTAAAACAATTAAACCGAGTATACTAGTCTTTCTTGATATTATAATTTAAACCACAAATCTTTAACTCATTTTGAACCAAACAGAATTACTTAAAATTTATTATAATATTATAGTATTCTTACATGTAATGAAAAGTCTTAAATATAAGTCGAGAAACAATAATTAGAGAAAGATTAAAAAAGGAAGAAGGAAAGAGTGGGGTAGTTCTTACAGGGACGTGAGAATCTCTGGCATTCCTCTTAGGATCAGTAGCAGAAAAAACAGTGTAAACAAGAACAAAAGTTCCGATGATCTCAGCCGCCAAACCAACTCCGATGCTGTGTCCGAGTTGTAGTTCATTTGCTCCGCCGCCGTATTTGTTAAAGTGAGATTTTTGGAAAGCCTTAACAAGACCAACACCACATATGGCTCCTAAACATTGGGCCACCATGTACAACACTGCTCTGATTATTGACACTTTCCTAGCTAATAATAGCCCAAATGTTACTGCTGGGTTTATGTGCCCACCTGCAATATTACACACCATAAACAATAATCAATTAGACCCTAAAATATGATCCAAACAAAAGAAAACTTTTAAAGAATTTTTTTGGAAAGGGAGGAAGAAGAAAAGGGTACCAGAAATTCCAGCAGTGCAGTAGACAAGAACAAAGATCATGCCACCAAAAGCCCATGAAATACCAAGAATACCCACACCATTACAGGGATCAGTATTACCAAGGTCAGGGTCAGTTTGGGCTTTGTAACCAATAACAGTGAGGACAGTAATGTAAAGGAAAAGAAGGGTAGCTATGAATTCAGCGATTAGAGCTCTGTGAAATGACCATTTTCTCAGTTCATGAGGATCAAAGAAGGCTGCTGGTGGTGGATCATGGTAGTCCTTTGTTGTAAATGAACCTTTCTCTGCCACTCCCACTTCTTTAGCCATTTCCTAAATTTCTAATCAAGAATATTTGGTGCTAAGGAAGAGAAGTCAAGAAATGGAAATTAAGAGAGCTAAGGAAGGCCAAGCAAGTAGTGTGGTGAAGTAAGAAAGAGGTGATTAGAGGGGGTATATATGGAGGTGAGAAGAGCAACAGAGAGATGAGGTGGTAAATACTTTATTTCAGTGGTGTCCGACTAATTCGGTTAGAATCCAATTGACATTATGGCTTGCTAGTTGAAGATGATGTGATTCTTTATACAAATACAAATCCATAACTTATACTTGGAAGGTGAAATATAAATTGCTAAAAGGTGAGTTATAAAAATTTTAAATTATTGTTTAGAAAAGTATTTTTCTCAATAAAAAATCTAAACAACACTTTGTCAGTTAGTAAATACTAGCTCAAAGTATATGATCCGATTAATTTTACGAAAATCTAAACAATACTCTGTGAATTAGCAAGAATTTCTGCTCTTCTACATTTGACAGAATTTTAAATTATCAACTTTGACCACCTACATAAGACCTGATGCGGCATAGTTTTGATTATAATTGAGGAATTAAGAAGGGGTAAAATGGGAGTCCAGTGAGTTGTGAATTTCGCTTTCACCGACCCACCGGACACAGCCCCACCGCATCCGATTCATTTTATTATTCCACATTTTTCTTCTTTCTTTAACGGCTACTCTCTCGTGCACCGACCGCATTCAACTCTCCTCAGCTCCCCTCCTACCATACTACTCCCTCTTTTTTTTTTTTTGGTGAATACCATACTACTCCCTCAATTTCTTAATATAAAACTTTGTTATCAAAATTAAAATATAAATATTATTCTCGTAATATAACTTTATACAAGTAATTTTATTTAAGAAAGTAATATTTATATTTTAATTAAAAAAATCTTAATTTTTGTAAACATATAATTAAGGAATTGAGGTAGTACGCAGAATTAAAAGATAGGAGGAGCACAACCAAAATTGAAAAAATAAATTCATAGTTATTTTACATATTTAAACTTGTTAAAATTTTAACCAAAATTGATAAGATATAAGTGGTGTTATTTCTATAATTTATGAGCCACAAAATCTAATTTTAAATCGAAAACTGATTAAAAATGGGTACACTAAAAAAATACTTACAGGATAGGGTGTTACAAAAAGAAAGCTAAAATTAAAAAAAAAAATAGTTTTTCGTTTCAGATAGTTCATATTTGATTTATTCATATAATAGTAAAAAAAAATGAGACAAAAAAATTATAATAGTCCTTTTACACACCTAATCTTGTTAAAACTTTAACCAAACTTGTCAAGATATGAGCGGTGTTATTTATAATTCATGAAACGCAAAATTAAATTTCAAATCGAAAACTAACTCAAAATGAATACATTAAAAAATATTCAGGGACAAGATGTTACAAAAACAAACCTAAAATTTTAAAAAAAAATATTGGGGGAAAAGCTGATAGAGCACTTGCCCCCACCATGTCCCATCCTAAGTCCGCCGGTGGGTAGTACTCAATACCCATTAACAACTCTGGTGTTTCCTTCTCTATTATATTTTCTATCTCATTTTTCGAGTTGTTAAAGTATTTATTATCTTTTTTAAAAATATATATATATATAAAAATTGTAGAACAAATAAAACACATAAAATTTATTACAAATAAAACATAACTGCACATGGCCATTATTCGTTAAAGTTAACGGCAAAAATAGATGTAAGTGCTAAGATTTATACTTCTACAAAATTAAAATATTAAAAACTCACCAAATTTAGTTTAGGTGTTAAAACAAACAACCGTAGAGATATCCATGATTTTTGCATAATGGGTCAAACCCAATATTAATTTTTTTGGACCAAACATTTTTAGTAATGACAGATTTGTCAAATCCGTCAACATGTTTGCCCACGTCAAATCCGTCCTTGTTAAAAAAGTTTCATTCAAAAAAATGAGTGTCATAGTTAACCCATTATGCAATTAAGGTGCCATTCTAAAGCTAAATCTTTATTTCTACCTCCAATAAAACCGTTATAATTATAACGGGAGAATAATTAAAGACACTAAGAAAGTTTATTGGGAGACTTGGAAAAAGACTGTTTTGGTCTTTTTTTCGTTCTAAAACTTTAATGGATTGTAAAGGCGTCTTAGGGTTGGCAACGGGATCACTTGCTATATATAGATAGTGATACTTGAACTATGACGTGTTTTTTGGTTGCCAATTGATTAAAGATTTCCATTAAAATCCAGTCCGGTTCCTGTGCGAAATGTCCAGAAATCCGTAGGTGCGGGACACGCCGTGAGCCGTTGATTTCATTTTTAAAATAAATAAATGACTATGATTTAAAAGAGGGTTAAAATGTTAATATGTAATTTTATTATAGGAGAGAGAAAAGTTGCTGATAAAAAGTCAAAAAGTGGGTTACCGAGGAAAGAGAAAAATTGCGGCTGAAAAATAAAAAGAGTGTGAAGACCTGTTCTTGTTCGGTGAACAGATGTTCTTGTTCTGTAAACACATGTTCTTGTTCGGTGAATAGGTGTTCAAAAAAAACTCTCAACGTTTATCCTAAAATACTTCTGTTTTGATACAGCCGTTAAATAAAAAGTAAATAATTTAACGTCCCTCAACTTGGCACCATTGACCTTTCCGCATAGGAGCTACGACCATTAAAATCAATAGGGTTTGGATATGATTGATTCTTTTGATACCTAGTAGTGTCTAGATTAATTAAGATGAAGAATTAAAAGAGAAGAAGTACAAGAGTTGGGCAAGAACTAATTAATGTGGCACAAGAAATAGGAAAATAAGCGCCGCCTGCATAAAATAGTTTGTTTGCTAGCCCAAAAATTGAAATTTTAAGCTGCAAGAATTGGTCTTTGGAGACATTGATTATTCATCATGACAATGGTATAATAAGGTTTGCTATGCTTTTCCTTTTATTTTCTAAGGAATAGCCGAGAACTCTTTTTCTTTGTATGAAATTTTGTATTTACAAGGGACATCTTTTAATACATTATTTAATATATTAATAAAATTATTACATATTTAAGAATATCATTAAAGTGAGAAGAATTCACGAGTTTGTTTTTGAACAAATTATATTAACGTATAATAATTTAATTGATATATTAGATAATATATTGATAAATTCAAAATTAAAAAATTAAATTTAAACTCCGATAGATAAACGTTTATAGTGAGTCAGTATTTTTACCCAAAAAATAGTGAGTCTGTATTCTCTAAGAGTTATCCACGTACAAAATATGATCAGGACACGTGTGCGGCATATGTACCGGTCTTCTGCTGGTCCGGATTTTTTCGCCCGAATTTGTTTGGGCGGTCGGGCGAATGCAAGGCTTGTATTGCTTTGGCGGTTTGGCTTTGAAAAAAACAAAAAATTACTATTATGGTCTTCTCGATATTTAAAGTAGCAAGTTATAGTATTTTGTTAAAAAGTGAGTTATTATTTATTTATTTGCATAATTTTAATTGCTTATTGATCCAATTTTTAATTTAAAATACGCTAAAAAAGATTTGATGCTCATGGGTGTTTTTTTAAAATGAATTATGATGAAAGTACTATTTTTAACATCTATTGGATGCAAAATAATCATGTAAATAAATTTTCATTTTTTATTTCTCTCTTGATTATATTGTGGAAGAAGATTTAATTAAATTTTCAAAAAAAATCACCAGATGAGAATAACTTCTTCATGCATTCAAAAAAACGGTTTTTATAAAAAATATTTTTTTCAACAATTTAAAAAAAGTTGCAGTAAGAGAGAATATGCTCTTATTAAGGATGGTAATCGACTTACTTAAATAGGGGTCTTGCCTGCCCCGCCCCGCTTGAGTGAGGAATGCCCGACTTAGGTTAGAATAGGGTTATAGACGAGATATTGATACTATTATTGACGATTTTGCCTCCACTAATTCTCGAAAAAAGCATATTTTGTAGTTTTATAATGTCATATTTCGTTGAATTGTGTTTCGTTGAATTGTGTTCCTAGTACTTGAATTGTGTTTCGCTGTCATACTAGATGCTCAATTAAAGGCAAAGAAGATGGCAACTTAACATATAAAACCACCAAAAAAATGGAGCACTAAAATCAAATTCAACACGAAGCAGGACATGTTCGATGTTTGCTGGAGTCTATCAACATCTAGTTTTTAGATTCTATGAATTCATAACTTTTTCAGCTATTTTCCTTCACTTTCTTGTGGCCTCCAATTCAGGTTGATTCAATTTCTCGGCCCCTCACTACTGTACCATATTTATAAGCCACTTGTACGTAAAGTTCATCTTGCCCTAAAGTTCATGAGAAAATGTAATATTTTTGCTCACAATCTTACCAAGTGGGCTAAATATAATAATTTTGTAGGATATATCCCCTCGAATAGTATTCCCATCCCTCGTAGTCATAGTGGTATTGGACTTGTTTCAGAAGAAGGTCCAGACTCCTTAGGGTTTTTGCCAATTTCTGATGTCATTTCTTCTGACATTAATGAAATATAACGTATTATTCAGCAAAAAAAATATACAAACGTTAAAGGTCTATATATCTCTTTATTCATTCCCCGGAAATGGTCATTATAAGATTAACGGTTTGAGTCACTTAAAATAGACTTAATATCACATGTTTAGACTTATATATCTCAAACGGATTACTTTAGAACTATAGATACCGGTTCAAAAAATGAAGACGATGCATTAAATCAGGCCCAATACATGCATTAAATTGGTTAATTTTTAAAATTTAAATATTAATTATCGACAGTACACTGAACTTAGCACAAAATTCTTTCAAATTGACAATCATAGCCTTGTATACATATAGATGCAGCTTAGTGTTTTTTTTCTTAAAATAAATTAAATTATCAAGGACGGGTTATGGAACTCGACACTTATTATTCCAATTCAAGTTGTACTAAGTCAACATTCCTTTGATGCATATAGCTTAGTCGATCGGTCAATAAATACATTAAATTATAATTGAGGAATTGTTGACCTCGGTCTTATTGTTCTGAATAGTAAATATTGCACTAATTATATTAGCATAAATACTTAATTATTTACCAAAAACAATAATTAATATAATTAACTTAACACTTTCTACTCAATAAGTATTGTGGCTGTTAAATTATCAAATTGCGATAACTTTGAACGGCCTCTTGGTTCTTTTCCTCTTGTTTCTTATTTCTATTTCCATGAAGCTGCTCATCAATCATTCACGATTTTTCTTAATTTTAAAAATTATTATAATTTTCGATTGTGATGGCTTTTGTCTATGGTGAAAAAGTCTCTTCACTAATTGAGTGATACCAAATGGACAAGAGGATAAGTAAGGAATACAAAATTATCTTCTTCTAGATGACTATGACATAACAATTTGGCACAACTTTAATTCAATAATGATGTGTTGATGAACTTTCCGAAGGGGGGTCGATCCACAAGAGTAATTGGAGCTCCCTCCTTGGCTGCCGCCCTCGAGGAAGAATTGCGGGAACAGAATCAATGAGTTTGATTTCACTTTCTTTGAACTAAAATTCATCCGATTCTACTTTTTATATTGTTTCTTGAATTTTAAACGTTGAGTTAACACGTTAGTTTAATTATATTTTGCAAATTTTCCTGAGCGGGTGAGAGAGTAAAATCAATTAAATTTTTGCGATAAGAAAATAAGATTGAACCAATTAGTCTGGTTTCATGTCCCGTTATTTGTCCTTAAGGTTAGAATAGACCTTGTCCAAAACACCGCGGCCCGACTTTTCTTATTCCAAAAGGGAAATGATATTTGGCTGATGAAAATTTGATTCAATTGAAGACAAAATCGAAGTAAACTAGTATTGACACCCTATTTATAAAATATTTCTTTATAATACTTTACACTTTTATCCCTGCACTACCTTTTACAAAACAGGTTTTCAAGTCAACAAATTATCATTTAAATTTAATGGTGGTTGACCCACACAGATATTTTGTGAAATAACTTCTCAATATAGAAAAAGAAAGAATCTTGATTGGTAGTGCCAATTTTTAGGAACTATATTTATCTTCTAGTGTTGCATCTTTGATGAAATTAGTGCTTGCTGTAATTATTCAGTTATTTGATATTTATTGTTAAAGATAAAAATTCGAACATAAAGTAATTAAAAGTGTTGATCATCATTATCACTTGTATTTTTTTTTATTCCAAAAAAACCCAATATATAAAAAGAATGGGCCCAATATAAAAATTAATCACATGACCTATTCTACTTCATATTTTTCTTCTTTTTTTAATATATGGTGAGAGACTTTTTTTCTGTTCGTCAATATCAACTCTTCGATCTAAAAGAAAGGTAATAAGGCGGTGTGCTGCTCCACTAAAAATCTAGCTCTTCTAGACTTTTTTTAATTTAGAAAAAAAAAAAAAAAAAAATAACAAGTCCACCAAAA
>JAOWBF010000039.1:7590436-7601803 GCA_028566175.1 Vinca major
AGGCCGCGTCCAAATCAGTCTTTAAAGAAAACAACACGGGAAGAAAGTAAGCCAAAGAGTAGGCCACGCGCTTGGGTCTTTCTCGGCCCTACCCTGCGTCGAAGCCAAGGAAGAAACTACTAACGTTTCGACCGTAAAGGAAGAAACTACTAACGTTTCGACCGTAAAGGAAGAAACTACTAACGTTTCGACCGTAAAGGAAGAAGCTGCTCCTTCTTCGGTGGCTGCTGCTTCGGATCTGGAATCGGGCCCCCTGACTTTCTAGGGCTCGGACGTGAATATGGATTCTAGCTCAGCAACGACTCTGGCTTCTCCTCGGATGTGCACGGACCTTGAGATGCTAGCCGCAGGTCAAGATGGGTTCGGTATGTGGTATTCATTCTAGAGTTGGAAACGCTGGCCCAAGCAGCGACTTGGATGCAACTTTTTGCAGGGTTTGACCCTGCCTTCTTCCTTCGTCATTAATGCGGGTGGATCGACCGACCCCGTTCAGTAGAATTCCCGAATAAAGATACGCTTAACTATAAGCCAAATCTGAAGCCTTTTCAGGCGCATAAACAAAAGCCTTCGGATACAGAGGGGCTACTCTAGTCACTCAAAGTCCTAGCTAAGACTCTCCAAACAGAAGTACGTACTACACGGCCGAGGAAGCATCTAAAGTCGAATAATCCGAATCCTATATATAACTTCTTGAGTTATCATCGTCTATCTGCTTCACATTACTCTTTTGTGTCGTCTCTTTCTTCTGTCTCTATTCCACAGACACTCTCTGAAGCACTCAATCATCCTGGGTGGTCGCCTCGCTCCGGTGGTCACTTGAGCTAGGGCCTAAGGGCTAAGGCAAAAAGCCTGATTTAGGCAAAGAGAATATCTAATATTTGAACTATTCTGGGCACTCTTTTTACGAAAGCAGTCATGCAGATAGGAAGGCTAAAAGAAGGACTCTGACTAAGGAAAGAGATGAGGGAGAGAATCCATCTATTCTATGTACCATAGCACAGCTCTAAACTTGCCCCTATTCAAACTCTCTTGAATTCACACCACCAAGTTCGCAATTCACATGAAATAGCCTTTCCAAAGGTTTAGTACGCCCGGGTGCGTAGGTCACAAGTCAACTGAATTTTCTATCGAAAGGGAGCCCCGCTTTCCTTTCCCCGTACTCTGGTGAAATTCTTCCTTGAAATCTATCTTTCTCCCCGTAAGCGGAACACTTTTGCAATCTCGCCATTAGCATGGCGTGGGCCTGTCGACTTACATACAAATAGAACTCAGCTTTCCTTACTACTCGCTCCAGGTATTCCGCTCGTTCGGTCAGGGTGCCCATTTCTTCTTGTTGTCTTGATGACGGTCTGCCTATCCTAAACTCTTCAACATCGTCTTGAGGGGGAATTGGTGCTTTACCTGCCTTTTCCTATACCTACGTCATTTCTTTGGCATTGGCTGAAGAAGCGAATGAATCATCTAGTTAGAGTATAGGGTACGTGTATCGATCAGGTCAAGGCTCAGTTGCCCCGCTCTCTTTTATGAGTATGAGATTGTAATGCTAATACGCTAAGCGAGAACTAGAAGTTTAAGGACAGCATTTCCTTTCTCTTAGGGGTCTTAGTCTGGGCTTCGATAAACACAGACCTTTTTCTTTTTTTTGTTTTTTCATTTTATATAGCGACAAATAGACACTTTGAAGTTTTCTTCCCATAGGCGAATTTTGAGCTTGTGTTCGAGACTATTGTCCCGGGCGAATTCACGCTTCGCCTCTTTTTCTATGTTAGTTGAAGCAGCCATTTCAGACCATCATTGCATACAAAATCGAAATCAGGGATCGAAAGTGCCGCCCGCCCAAATCAACTGGACATGACAATTCCCCGACCAGGTACTTAGAAGTAAAGATCAGTGGTGCTACTTGGATCTTTCCTGATGGACCTCGCAGCCTTGGCTTGTTTCTCCGCATGGGTAGGAGGATCATATCGGAGATCGGGGGAGCTCTTCAGTTCGTGAGTTCTCGAGCTGCTATGCTTTAGCCTATCATACGGTAGGCAGTGAAACAATGAAGGCTTGTCCTTATACTTACTTGGCAAGCCGGGAACGGGCTGAGACTTACGATTCGAAGACCAAGTCAGCCCACCCATAGAGAAAAGATCTTCTCATAACCGCGGGGAAGCCCTTCTCCGCTTTTACTCGTGGCACAGGTCTGGGAATGGTATGCGCTATAAATAAGGTTTAATGCAGTCCCTTCTTTTCTTAATTCTAACTCCTCAGAGACATTCCCTTGGGAAAAAAGATGTTTCCAATTCATCCAAATTAGAAGCCTTTTCTAGCAACAAGGGCTTTGACATGCTCCCATGATGGGAATACGGTGTTCTACCAGGTCTCTGGACAGACCAGGCATTTCATCGTATTCCTCAGCAAAACAGTCCTTGAACTCCACTCCCGGCCGTCAACTAAGGGACTGAGCTCTGCTCTTTTCTAGAGAAGGGGCAAGCAGATGCGGAGCTTCTGACTAGAGCAAGTTCTTGCCCACTCTAATGATTACCGGAATTCGAAGAAGAAGACCGGACTTTCGCCACCTCTGCCATGAGGCAGAGCGAGCCAGGGCTTTGCTATCTTTTCCTCCTCCTCAACGACTAATCTATTCCGCCCTAAGGTATTAATCTAAAAAAAATCTTATCTGGTAACTACCTCCAAGAATACCGTGGCCAAGAATACCCCTGGAGACAGACGTGGTCGAACTAGTTCTGAGGTTGGCGGTTGGCCTAACCTAACTGAAAAAGATTGACTAACCCAATAACTTTCCAGTTACTACTGTCGGAGATGGTATCCTTTGTTTGAGGTGATCCATTAATCCATTGGCGAATAAGATTAGAGAAGGGTGAAACCCTCCCTTCATCACGGAGTGAGCAATGGCATGGAATAATAGCTTTTTGGCGCGGAAGCTACATACGGATAAAGCCCACTCAAAGCCGCTTCCTTATAAGGGCCTCTATTCATGCTTGGGGATATGAGACTCCAGAGGCAAGGCAATCCCCTTCTTATCTTAGGTCTCACCCATTTATGTCGACGAGGGAATCGGATCACTCCTCGGCTGATCGAAAAAAGGATCCCTCTAGACAGCTTAAACTAGGCTCCTCTTCTTGGAAGAAAATAAGTTTCTTGAGATTTTGCATCTCGGATCGTATTCTTACGACTCAGAGTGGCCAAGCTCACAAAGCGCCAACCCAATGCACGCTTAGAAAGTGCTTTTTCAACTCTCTCAAAATGGGAAATGGAATATTTCGTCTATTAAGGAGGATTCCCCGAATACCTGAAATAGCTCACCCAGTCTCAGTTGGAGTTCCCGAAGAAGGTTAGGCACGAAAAGACCACCCCTGGCAAGATCCGATCGGAAATAGGATAAATAATGGAAAAACTCCCTCTCCTTACCGTTCTCGCTCAGTCTTTCCTAATGAAATTGGATTCTATTTAGAATATATGATAATCAACTTTATTATTTTTCTTGATTTCTTTGTCTTTTATTCTTTTTACTAAACTTTCTCTCGCATGAGGGAGGAATGTTCTCCTACTCAGAGAATGCCGCCACTGGAATAGTAGGATCGGATGTCAACCTGTGGATGTTATTCTTTTTTCGGTGGGGGCGAGATGTCCTGACCGCGATTTTTTAGGCATTTTGATGCGAAATAATAAATTCTATTCTGGTTATTCCAAACTGGCCAATCCGCTGACGGATTTGCTGAAGCGAAATAATGGTGAAAGTGAGAGTTCGGGGGCCGTGATCTGTCATTACGTGCGACTATCTTCCTCTTGCTCCTGCTATCCGGGGAGGATGATGCTTCTATCGACTGTCCTTCTCCATGTTGACTGGGGAAGCCTCGCTGGAGCATCCTCGGGATTCGGTATTGTTCCTCCAACGAGCAAATCATTTTTTTTCCACAAGGTATCGAGACAAGGTAAGACACGGATAAGATTTGCTATTGAATCTGCAGTTAATAGCCAAAAACAGACTGCACCAAAAATCGGGTCAAGTTCGAAACCAAACCTAGAATCCGGGATAGATAATGCCGCTCCGCTTCGTGCTTCGTATCCGAGAAGCACTCAGCTCTAAATATAGATAATTTTTTTTTTGGAAAAAAAAAGAAGAGAATCTACTACCGGCGTTGGCTGAGACGGCTAGCCCAAGCATAGCGGGAGTCGTTTCGGTTGTATCACACGTTCTTGAGCTCTCGGGGGGCACTTGAGGCGGCCGTCCGTCCTACAGCCGCCCGAAAAGGAACTGCAGTGATAATTTCACTTTCTTTCAGGAATGAAATAAACAGCCAATACACGGTTCCCGCTTTTACACGTGCTTCTAGGTGCGGCTATATTAACCAAAAGTGACTTCCTTTCCCGCCTTTGTTTGGGCAGCAGCCATCAATTCCTTAATCTCTTTTCAGCTAAGACTGAGACTACGAATCTTCTTTTCCCGGATCTTGAGCTTTGGGACAAGAAAAGCGGCCCCTCGAATGAATCTGTAGTTTTTCTATAAAAAATGTAAGAATTGATGTGATTCGATTCAGGAGGAATATTCAGCTGGTGTCGAGGTGCTCGGTATGTGAGAATGAAGGCGAAGCTAGCTAATTAGCTAATCAATTGAAAACCTGATGTTCCAAGCTGCTACTGGTCTTTCCCTTGCTTTAATTATCACGTGAGATTTGCTTTGACCGCGTTCTCATCGCCCCGTTTTCACGGTTTAGGCTGCTCCCATTTCGCTCGCCGCTACTACACTCATCCGCGGGGGAAATGGCAGGGACGGCCTCTGAACTTTTATTTTTCATGCGAAAAAGGGCTTCCGGGGGGGCGCGCATGCAAGAAGGAAGTTTGGGGCTGAGAAGCTGTTGCTTGCTGCTAGGACTCTTCTTCTGGAACGGGCTTCTTTGTAGGGCCGATCCGTCGGAAAGATAGATGGATTTGTCTAATGCCTGTTCAGAACAACGACTGCTCCCTCTCACATTGACTTCTTTCTGCTTTTTCTTTTCTTTTTTTTTTATTCCCCTAAGACGGGACAAAAGGCATTTTCTTTCGGAAGCAAGTAAAATAGAGAGGCACTGGAATCAATGGCATCCGATGGCTTTCTTTCCGGAAAAGGAAGCAAGAAAAAGCTAACTGATTGATTCTCGTGCACTTGGCCATGGCCTATTCGGAGGAATAAAATCAAAATTGTCTTTCGGAGAGATGGCTAGGAGTTGGAGCCCTTGCCTCCTTGAAAGAGAGAGAGATTCTTCGTGATATTGACCAGTAGCACAGGGGAAGGAATTGGAATATGATGCTTTTCTTTTCCCGAACCAAGGAATGATTTATTTTATTAATATATTAATAAGGAAAGGCGGCTTCTATTGCTTCGGATGCCATTCAAAAAATGAAATACGCGGGATACGATCAAGCAGTCCAGGTTTTCTTTAAGTAAGAACGATCCCCAGTGTCACGACGGAGACGGCTCCAACCCGCACAGAAGGCGGAGGAAGAACTTGAAGATGCCCCTAGTTCTGGCTAGGACCAATTCCATGGTCCTTTCCTTGTTTTGCCTTGACGGCTGGTCTCATTGAGCTTACGGCTCTTATTGAGTAATGATTTTTTGCTTTGCTTATCACGTCTTTTTTTCGGAGGTCTAAACTACCAAACTCAGTTTCGTTTAGCTTCATTCTTATAACCAGAAAGCCTATTTGTTTTGAACTCGCCCCTGCCTTATTAGTTACTGCCTTTTCGGAAGCAGTTTTCTAAGGTGAATATGCAACAGCAATCCAAGGTCGCATACCCAGACTAGGTGGGCTTAGTCCTGCTTTCCTAATTGCCGTGCGCCATTAACAGCTTAAATATTGCCTTACGCATAATTTTATCATCGGCAGGCCTTTCTCAATGATTAGCTTTTCAGGAAATTTCCACACCGGATGGAGTCGAAGCTACTGCTTTCTTCCTGAGGAAGAACTCCCTTAAGGAAGCCGACTCTTTTCTCCTCAATAGCATTTTCCGAAGTAGCATCCCCATCTCCATCCCACAGTCCTTGAGCTTTCGACTCTCCCCGAGGGCTAAGCGCGCCCCTCCGAGGTTTTCTTTTCCCTTCTTACCAATGGCTGGAATCGATGCTTTGGAAAGGCACTCTTTTCTTTCAACTAGTAGGAAGGTTCATTGGATGGCAGTTGCAGGAGTAGGTATAGCAGAGCAGTCAGCTTCTCTTTTGAATTTGAAGGAATTCCTAGATGCCAAGTCAGTAAAGAGTTTTGGGTAGTCCCCAGTCTTTCCTAAGCCATAGTAAGGGGGCAATACACGAAGAAGACTTAGATGGACTTCAAAATGCCGGAGCAAGATCTCAAAGGGTGCCAAAATCTGAGATCCACTGGAAGCCCTCCTACTTCTACCGCTAAAGGTAGCCTCCTGGTTTTATTGAGAGAATAAAGCCCGCCCATTTTGTCTCGCCCTAAATGGAATGGCTCTCTTAGTTACGCTGCGCCCCGCCAAAGGGAGATTTTAGTAAATAACCAAATCGACCGGAACAACGGCCAACAAAGACCGCATTTACTTTTTATAGTTATCGGAATTCTAGTTATCCGTACAAAGCGCTTTCTCTAGTCACTATCAATAGCTCCTTACTTAGATGAAATAAAAAGTCCTCGGATCTAGGAAAAGAAGTTCTAATAATTAGCTGCAAAGACTCCGGTTGGAGGAATGAGTAAGGAGAGGGTGTTAAGCTAAAGGATCAGTTCCTTCCTTGCAAGTACCATTCGCTTCGCTCTTTGAACTCATGCCATGGAACCAATCTTGCTTGGTAATGAAAAATTGGAACTACGCGGATCAGGGGCCCCTTAAGGGGAAGACACCCTTTATAGCAGATGGGAAAAAATCTGCTGGAATTAGCACGGGTTCTGGAGTTGGGAACCGAGGAAAGGGGAAGAATACACTTAAACAAGTCCTGTCATCCAAGATTGGATTTCATATTCGAATGAGCCGTTATCAGTCCACCGAAAGTGGTCAATCTGACAATATTTAATTCTTACCGGGTCAAGCTACTACAGGTATGGCGCTAGGAGCTAGCAATCGTCGATATGCTCATATTGTACGATGCCAGTCAGTCCGTCTTCTCGGGTGACGGGCTCATTTCCGAGTCAGTCAATGATTCTTTGCTAATTCGTTATTAAGGAATACCTGGTTTCCAAGGGTCAGTCACCCAGTCTTTGTTCAAAACTATCCAGGAATCCCCGTCTGGGAAGAACTCAAGCATTAATATGATGAGAAGAAGGTCTCTGTAGGCAGCGCCTCCGACGATTCCGACAAGATAGCAGATCTTCACCGAGTAGCAGCAATCGCGTCTGAAATTGCATCACCAAGGGGAATAATATTTTCGTCCCACCCTACCTTCTTTTCGGTCCCGGATCAATCAGACAGCGCACAGCTGATTCTCTACAAATAGGCAATTCACTCATAAGAAGAAAAAGGAGAAAAGCCCGCCTCCTATATCTGGTTGAGCTTTTTTGACAATCAATTAATTTATAGACGAGAGACTCATCCAAATTAATCTGGAATTCCCAAAGTGATACACTCCCCAAATAACGAAGCAGAGGCTGTTTCTGGGCCTTATGCTTTCTTAGAATGCCATCTCACCCGAGTTTGGATACGGACTCGGCTTCTTGATCTGTCTTCCTGCCTTATTTATGATTTGGCGATGCCCCCCCGCGTAGGATCGCTTCTGCTTTTGTTGAGGCGAGGAAAAACCTTTTCTCTTATTAAATTAGTCTCCCTTCGGAGATATTCAGGTGTGATGCGCGGGAACATTCCCTGAGCGTGTTGACTCCCCTATGCATCCCGGAATAGAACGTCCGCCCTGATCGCAGTTAGCTCTCTTCCCCGACACAGATTGAAATAGGAGCCGTATGTAAATATCGAAAAGGAGTTTCACCACCTCGTCCAGCATATCTTTCTCTTTTCTCACGGCACTCAGAGTAGATCGTCGATTGAAGAGCCCCACGGGCGACAGGGTTAGCCTTAATTGAGTGAAAGCAGTGAAAAGAGACCTTCGATACCACAAGACCTTTGCATCCCCTAAGGGGCCAGGGAGCTCTCTTTACTTACGAAATTGATGCTCGCAGGAAACCCCTCAATCGAAAGCTGGTTTCCATACAGGGGTTTCCTACGAGGGTTCTGAGAGCTTGGGTGGGGCACTAGTTAGTTAGTTAGGTTTCCATGAAAGTCGCTTTCCAGCCGTTGGGAGCTCTATTCATCCAGCATGCATTTCCATTCCGTACGCCTAAAAGCCGTTTAGAGTCTTGAGGTAAGCCTCCCCCGTTGCCATTGCTTCTGCCTTTGAGCGAGTGCCATCCAGTCAAGTGTAAGAAAGGGCAAATCCCATCTCTGAGTCTGTTGGAGTGGCTTTCGAGCCCATCCATACATTGTGAGGTCCTCGCTGGTCAAGGTCCCTAAAGCAAGTGAGTTCTCAAGCTCTCCAGCATTCTCTTTTCCAGCGGTTCCTTTTCATGTCCGATCCAGACGAGCCTTTTCTAGTCCTTCTACTTTCGAGCAAGTTGCAGTTGCAGTCTTTGCTAGGGCAAAAGCAGGAAGATTTGCTCCAGTGTTAAGAAGGATGAAATTGCTAGACCGGAGGAAGAGGGATTTTAGTAAGGCAGTTCTAAAAGCCTATTCTAATTACTTCTCTTGCAGCCAGTCCTGCCTTTGGGAGTGCCCCTATGATCGAATGTGAGCAAGTTTTTTCCGGGATAAGTAGCTTCTTTCATTATCTTTGGGTAATTTTTCTAGTGGTAGTCTCGGCTTAATATTATGCTGAAGAAGTAGTTGCCTACCCATAACCAGTAGAAATTGTAGTCCTTCTTAAGGCCATTCCATAAGATTCTATTCCTTTTGTAAGACTTCCAATTACGCAAGCCCTTCTAAATGCAGCAAAAGGATAAGAGCCCTTTCCTAATTCCTTGCTTGTCGATCCAGGTGAGCAACTAGCTTTTATACGATTGAATTTTTTACAGGTTTCTTTTCTTACCCCAGCCTCCTAGCCTTTTTTTTTTTCAAAGTGCCCTTTCCTAAGATGTCTCTCTCCTTGCTTATTGATTAGTCGTCGAGCAACTCCGTCCCTTTCTGTGGGACAAGCTTTTTAAAATGCTTATAGAAAGCTAGTTTTCATTTCAGGCAAGGTTAGAGTTCAAGCCAGGTTACAGTTATTCTTCAAGGCAGGGGGAGTTGTTTTTATCGCCAGTGATGGTTCAGGCAATTCTACTTCTGATCTAGCAAACCCCTAATCTAACGAGCCTGTTGCAGTCCTTAGGCGAGCAAGTCAGTTTGAAAGCTAGATTCCTTACGCAAGAAAGCCTGGGATAGACACGAAAGCAAAGGATCTTAGGTAAGCCACTATTTAGACTTCTTTTTCAAGCGAGCAAGAGAGGACTAAGGCAAGGGCTAGAGCCTGTTCAGTTTAATAAAGTTTATTATCATATATCATAAGGGATTACCCGTGCCATTTCCATTCCTTGAGTGAATTGATAAAATATCTCATATTACTTGAGTGCTTATGAGTATCTATTTTCAGGCCTCCCTATGCTTGGAGGGAGGGTTTCATTCTAATTCTTCACCATCTGACGTCGAAGGTTCTCGGGTAAGCTAGAAAGCAAAGTAAGCCAAAACCTGTGGAAGTCTCTCATACCTCACCCCTCTTAGGAAAGGCAGCAGCAATAACTCTCCGGGCTAGCTCTCTCGGGCTATTCTAATCAGTGCTTCTACGTCGGTTCAGGTGAAGTGCTTTCATCCTTTGTTACAGCGAGTGTTCCAGTGAGAGCTGTCCTTTTTTCAAGAAAGTCAAAAAGCCCAATTGGAGTCTTAAGGGAAAGGTAGGCTCCTCCTGTTGAAAGCCCATCTAATCGAGTTGTAGTGCTAACTCCTGTTTCTAAAGAATTGAAAGAAAGAGTTGTCTTTTCATCTCCTGGAGTTGCATAGCCAGTTGTTTGACTTTATAATAAGCTAACAAGCTAACGATCTTACAGGCCCAATATACTTTGCTTGGTAGAACTATTGGGCTTTGGCTCTTGGTCCACTCCTGCCCTTTGTAGTGCTTCCGCAAGCCCTGTCATATCTTCTGTCATGCGTTCTGCCTTCCCTGTGGAAGAATGTTCAGCTCCTGTGTTTCAATGGAAGTTGGAATTGGATCTCTTCTTTCTGCGAGCCATTTCTAGTCCTTTTTAAGCCCAGTAGAAAAATGAAAGATTACTTGTCTTTTCTTTCGCCTTAAATTGCTAATGCTTTCGAGCGAGTAAAAGAAAAGCTAGGTAGTTTGAAAGCCTTCCAATTGGAGTGCTATCATTTCTACTCTTAATACCGAGCATAAGAGCTAACAGGCATACCATAGGGATAGCTTTTATAACAGTTCTAAGGCCTCTTCCAGCCATTGATTCTGTCTGCGAGCCTGTTGGAGTCCTCTTTTTTTGTGGTCCATACGAAGGAGTTCCCCAGCGATCCCTTTTAAACCTTTACTTTAAGCAGTCCCTGCCCCTTAATCAAGTAGGGGTTCTGCATTTGCAGGCCTAAGGCCTCTTTTTCCTTACAGTTGTGAGGCCAGACCTAAGAGAATGACTTTTCCAGGCATTTCTGCTTATCTTGGATAGGTCAGATATGGCGTGTATAAGGCTAAGACGGAATAAGGCTTGTAATAGATGTAACGCTTTAATATGTGTAATAGGCTTTTAGTTAAGCACTCCCATTTCGCTAATCCTAGTGCTTCGCCCTTACAATGCTTCTCCTTTACCTGGGGTTGAAGTTCCACAATTTGAATAGCTTCTATCTTCCCGGCTAGCCGAACGAAAGGGAAAGGAAAGGCTTCATTTCTCAAGTCAAGTATATATTCTAGAATAGAACGAGAAATTGAAATAGAAAGGCGAGTAAAGGACTGAGCGACCCAATCTATCTGTCCTTAAGAAGTCAACTCAGAAGTGATAGATAGAAACCCAAGGGAAAAGAACAAGCTTGCGCGAACTATACAAAAGAAAGTCAAGTCTTTCCAGCATTGGCTGATTCCATGCCATCATACCAAAGATGAAATCCAACCCAACCTTGCTCCTTCTACTTACCCCCGCAGCTCCCGGGTTGCCACTTCTTAGGGAGTTTTCATTTTCTATTGAATTTCTTCTCTTCAGCTCACTCCAAGATGGTTCCTATCTTTGGCCTTCGGTGCCGTTTAGTTGGTTGTATTCGCTTTCTTCTTTGATTATGTCCTAGATGGGGGAATCAGATTTGACTGTCGAATCCACTTCTCCTTTCCGGACGCAAGCTTTTAGTTTTTTCATTTTATATAGCGACAAATAGACACTTTGAAGTTTTCTTCCCATAGAATGATTTTGATTTTCTAAAATT
>JAOWBF010000039.1:7634256-7644881 GCA_028566175.1 Vinca major
GGGTGGTGGCTGTGATGAGGAAGAATAAGATGGTATTTGTTTAATGACTATTTTACCCTTGAAATTAAACATTTTGACGGAAAAGACTCTTTAGTCTAACCGTAATTTTTTAGAGGATTTTTAGGTATAAAAAAACATAGTAGAACCATTGAGGCGAAATGAAAATAATTGAGGAATGACTGATGCTTTTTTCTCACTTTATTACAACATTGGAAATTGAATGACCAAAATGGAAACTCATTAAAACTTTTAAAACTAAGGAAATATTGTTTCTGATACATATCATGTTCATGTGTACTTGGTGATTCATAATCAGCCACATTATCACATAATTTCTACTTTTTTTTATTTCTTAATGACATAACTAATTTCGGATCACATGATCCATTAGACTTGATGCATATCAAAATTATTTTTAAGGAAAGCCATAATAGTTAAGGATAATAAAAGATCTTATTACCTCATAACCAAGTAAATTAAAACACATTAGTCACATGTCGAAATTAATGATCCTATTTCTTAGCTTTCTCTAACTACCATAATAAACACATGTCCTAGTTATTTGGCTGCATAGCTAATTTCGTTAAGCCATCAAACAAATCTCCCCTTACCCCATTCCATTCCTTTCCTTTCTTCTTCAATTCCTCCAAAAAAAAAAAATGAAATTTATCCTATATTAATAATTGTTTTGTTCTTATAGTTTTTTTTTCTCTCTCTTTAAGGGCTGCTTTAAATTCTTGT
This sequence comes from Vinca major, assembly GCA_028566175.1. Classification (NCBI taxonomy): domain Eukaryota; kingdom Viridiplantae; phylum Streptophyta; class Magnoliopsida; order Gentianales; family Apocynaceae; genus Vinca; species Vinca major. The sequence continues at coordinate 7,634,998 of JAOWBF010000039.1, forward strand.
TGAAGATGGTGGTTGCTTTTGCTTTCAATATTCAGGTAACATCTCATGTCTTTATCTTTTTTCTTTATTATTAAATTTTCAGTTTAAATTTTTTTATTTTTGTGTTACTTTCTAATGTCACCTTTCATGAAAGTGTATTTTTTTTTATCAGAATAGATAAATGAAACATATATATGTTTTTTGCCAAAAAAAAAAAAATTGTTTTGCTGATTCTGTTTTTCTTGGTTACTTTTATGGTATTGCTGAATTATTATACTTGTGAGATTTATTTTGCATGTTATATTAAATTAATTAATAATAGAGAAATTCTTGAATAGAAAATTGTAACATTGAAAGATCTGGGGAATTTAACTCTTCCCGCTTATTCTCTGTTATTATAGTGCTTTCCTGGATTGAAATAGGCATAAAATGGATATCATTGATTTATTTTTCTTAGCTTAGTAATTGTTTGATTAAAGACCATATAAAATGAACTAATTCAATAACATGGAAACTCATATATAGTAGCAATGTTATTGATTTCTAATTACGAGGTGTAGCGTGTTGTTGTTCACCTTGTCCATTTACTATGAGGTGGTGTTCAATATATTCTTTATGAAAATTGAACACAATTCGCATTTAGCCGTATATTTCTTTAGAAACACCCCGCTACGAAAAAAAATAGTTGAGGGTAGAGGATAGACACTCTAATTTACACACAAAAATGTTATTGATTTCTAGTGTAACCATTGCTTCCATTTAAGGTTATAGGTATTTTTTCCCTTTCCTTCTAGAGGGAATACAACTTTACTTCTCTATGGTATTAATGTACTCTCTATTCTCAAATTGAATATTCATATTTAACTTTATACAAAAATTAAGGAGATTAATCGGACCATGGCTGACTATTATTAAGTTCTTAATTAAAGAGCGTATTGGTAAAATCGTTAAATATAAGAGGTTAATTATGAGAGTTTAAAGTTAAAATGTGCATTTTAATTTTTTTTGACATTCTTTTAGTACAAACTTAAATAATAATGTGAATATTCAATTTAAAATGTACGGGGTATTTGATATTCAATTCGTGAAAAAATAGAACTATATTATTTGGTCTGATTTGAAACTCAGTCCTAAAAATAAATTCTCTTTAATTGAGTTTAATTATGAAACTTCAAATATAGAATTATCTAAAATCTAATTTTAGTTCGAGATTTTCTAAGCCCGAAAATCTCAAACTAACACAATACAAGCAAACATGTCTAAATATGCATGTGTAGCAAAAACATCGTATGGGACATAACAAACTTACAAGAAAATCCATTGTGTAAAAAGGAGTTATAACTACTTGATCAACAGTCACAATTATATGTGCTGAGGAACTAAATTTGTCCTAAAAATGTATGCCTTTTAAGGATAAATTACTCAATAATTAGGCAACTTTTCCAACCTTAAATAACCACAACGTCAACTATGTAATCATTTTCCGACCTCGAAAACCGTCGCTAGTGTTATAAAATGTATTCTTTCCAATCCATATATAAGAATCAATGCAAGTCATAATAATACTGGTATTTGACACAAGAAACCAAGAATAAGTGTAGGGAGTGTTAGGAATCTGAGTCCTTTGATTTGTTCTCATCAACTGTTTGTTTCACAAACTGCCCTCGAACCCGAGGCCTCTGTTCTGCTAACTTTTTCCTGCTCTGGTATCTAACCTAAAAGACATCAAAAACCGAATAGTTGTTAGTTAGGCAGTGTTTAGTTTGAAACGAAATATTTTGAGTTTTATTACAAGCTGAATTCTTTATGAGGGAAGATGCGTGCCCCAAACCTAAAATTTTCTGTTCCGGGATGGAATTCTATCCAATTTATACCCTTAACCAGTCCTATTCAAACTAGCATCTCAGGCTGCAAAGGATAAATTGCTACTATTACAAAGGTTGTGCAAGACTTTTACCTTTTTCTCGAAGCATCTTTCTTTCCTTTTCTTCCGAAACTTGTCCAGGGCAATCACTCTTTGCTCTTTCTGCTGTGCAAAACGATCTTGATCTGCTCCGCTTCCACAGCCAGCTCCAATGGTTGTTGTGGCTCCATTCTCACTCACAGTGTTTGTCCCTTCCGCGTTTACACCATTGATGCTCCCGTTTTGTCCACTGCTCCCATTTTGCCCATTGCTTCCGTTGTAGCTTCCTGAAGCACTTCCATAATTAGCAGCGTTTCCTTCTATTTGCATCGCTAACATGTTGGAAGGCCCACATTGTGGTGCCGTGGAGGTTGTCTTTCTTAACGACAAATCATCACTACTATTCAGCGACTTCTGTTGTTGCTTCGAACCATGCACATGGTGGTGATAGTGATGGTAATGGTGGTGGTGATGGTGCTCGACTTGTGCCTGCTGCTGTCCAGCTCTTGCTTGTGCTGTTGTAGGCTTTGAAATATCAGGCATCTCTGGTTGCATCACTGGAGGGGATTGGTTAGTACCATGCTGCATCGGTTGAAATCCAGAATTAGGACGCATGTTGACCGTTGATCTTGGGATTTGTGTTTCAGTAAACGCTTCTGGTTTAGCGAAAGCATTATTTGTCGTGGAGCCCATATCATTGTTGCTACTGCCATTAGAACCCTGGTTAGGCGTTCTGCTTGATTTAGACTGTAAATTCTGCATTGCTTCGGAGCTGTTATCAACTGGAGAACAGCTGTCTACATTTCCAGTTGGAGCCTGATTAATAGTTGATGTAGTGTTGTACCTGCAAGGTAACAAACACATTTGGTTGAACAAATTTAGTTTCACAGAATATAATAGCACTGCTGGACTTTTAGCTTCAGATAATATAACACTGTTATATGCAACCATACCTGGAAAACGCAGAATGATCTGAATGTCTCAGTATATTACATTCTTGAGCATTTATTCCTACGGTATTACAAACATCTCTGAGTTGCTTCAAGCTGAGCTCAAGGGAGGGTAATTCTCTTTTTCCATATATATCTGTGTCTTTGATCTGGGTGATCTTAGGTGGGTTTTTAGTAACTTCATTCTTTGCGGTTCCTTCCTGAGGAATAGATACAGAGGTAAAGGCACCTATTAGATCATTATCTTTGTCGTGGGATTCAGCTTTCGTTGCCTTCTTGTATTGACTTGGCCCCTTTGCTAGTTTCTCCTTGTCTTTCTTCATGTTGGGATCCAAAAACTTAGCATCTTCATTACTGACAACCCTACTCGGTATTTTGACACAGTTTCCTTTGAGCTGCAAGTATGTGTTTCCAGATACTCCTATTGTCAAATCTTTGCCCATGGCAACAGTGTCTGAATAAAACACAAGATATGTACTTTAGAACTTGAAAAAAAGAAGGCAGAAAGTAGACAAACAAAACATACAACTCTCTGTCTAGAAAAGAATTCGCTCTTACCAAGTTCATCATCCTCTCTTCGGGTCTTCGTTGTGGAATTTGATGGCACCCAGTTACTACTGTGTGTCTGTGCCTCTGATATTAACTGATTAACCTGGGCACATGTGCTATCAGGAAGCTCTACTGACTCGTCCCAAGGCGACATGGGTTGAGGACTATCAACTTCTACAGGCCTCTTCGACCAAGGACTCTGTTAAACAAAATAATTTCTGGTTAGTTTGAAATGTAGACAAACTTTACTTCCAATTTTTAAAAGAAGTATTACCAATTAACCTGCCTTATATAAACATATGTCCGTGAGTGAATAAAATAGTAAACATAACTAGATCAGTTTGCATTTGTTCTCTACCCACTTAGTACATTAACAACTGATGATGTAAAAGAATATAGGGCATGGGAAAGAGAGAGCGGCAGGGGGGGAAGGAGGGTGATGTAGGTAATGTCTTTTTCAGCTGTAAAAAAGTTTGTATCTAATTTCTCATATTAGCCTAATGCCATGCTAGTTACATTGACTGTAATGAATTTGTCTATTGGACTAATTAAGTTGGCATATTTTTCATAATCAGAAAAGATAATGAGCAAGAAGCCTCCACAATAAAAAGCAAAGTTTCAAATTCTTGAAACCTTCATAACTGATATCTCATGACTAATGAAAATTTTATTTTCTGTTTATTTATCATAAAAAAATTGTATTATTTAATAACATATCAGTTTAAATTGTTGTTTTTTGGATCATGGCTAATTAAAGAATTTGGTGATTCAAAATTTTTAAATCACCCTAGAAGCATGGGTATTTTTTTTAACAAGTAACTCGAGTGAAAGGATGAATTCCAGGTGTTCCTGTAGAACAGATGTTGCATGGAAAGTTCTTAACATTTGCGCGACCAGTTGTTTGACCAAGACATTAACTAAAATTAAGATTGGTGCAACTTGGATGAGTATTGAAGTTCAGAATGTGTATAACTTTGTTTACAAAAAGTTTGGTAAAACAGAACTACACTAATTTGTTTCACTTTTGTCATCCTTTTTCCCATATGTCTAGCCCTGATCCAATATTATCTTTCCTTTGTTATCTCTGATCCTAAATTATGTCTCCAGAAGTAAAATAAAGATCGTGCAGAAGCACCATGAAGAGTTTGATTTCAGATGGTGCACAAAAACAGAGTTACAACTGAAAGCTACTCTAAATGGACTTCTCAGTCATCTGAACAGGTACTCATTCATCTGACACGAAAATGGTATTCAAATTTCATGTTAGTTGGGAATCTTACCAATCATTTTTGTCATATAGTTTTCTCTGAATCAAAAGTAAGAAAGGGTAGACAAAAACAATAGATTCCCATCACAAACTATTAAAAGCTTAAGATATTGAAAATAGCATGCTTAATGCACTTATGTATTATTGGATTAGGCATATAGAACTAAAGTAACACCAAATAAAATGTTCATAACTTCGAAAATTTAGAAATAATGATGTGGTGTAATCAAATATATGAGCCAAGAAATATCTAGTAGCTTCCTGTGGTATTCTAAAAGCAAACAATACCTGAGTACCGCTTCCGTTGTCACTTCCATGTCCATAGTTTACTCCAATGCTTCCACTGTCTTCCTCATCATTGCTAACAGAAATATTTTCTGACCCTTCAATGCTTTTAAACTTGGTGTAGTTTTGGGTCCTTATCCCACTTCCACTTCCACTACCACTACCACTACCACTACCACTTGACTGAGGAAAGTACAGAAAATTAATACAAAACTAATATTATTGTCTTAAGATTTACTAGAGTAAGCCAAACAAGTAATTCAAGTAATAATTAATGCCAATCACATGTTTAATTGTAAGTTTAGCAGGAACCAGAAATAGCTGTCAAAATTTCTTATATAATACAAATTTTGAAGGTTATATGACTTACACTGTGACATTTCCTCCATACATGCTGCCACAGGTTCTTAAGCTCATTCTTTCGAATAGGTTTCACTAAAAAATCAACAGCGCCTTTTGACAGACACTTGAAGACTATGCCCATAGAGTCATTAGCTGACATCACTGCAGAGCAAAACTCATTATCAGTGTATCAATTAAATGTATCAATTGGGACTGATATTAAGGAAAGAGGAATAATACTCACTTATAACTGGAATATTCTTGAAAGTTTTGTGATTCATAATCTTGGATAAAAGGCCAATGCCTGATACAGACGGCATGACTACCTCCGTTAGGACAAGATCAATATTGGTTAGATCCTCTAAAATTTTCCAAGCTTCTAGACCATTTGAAACAGGAGTTACTGCAAGGTTAAACATAAAAGCAATGAGCACGAAGGTATTATTTAAAAAACAACCTACAACTCCACAAGGAAATTGATGTGTGCTTAGATATAAAATATAGCAGTGATAAATAAGAGAAATTTCTAGAAGATTTCGACTTGAAGAGTAATATAAACTTAAAGCTAAAGGAGCAATTAAGAATAGGAACTTGATCTAGTTCCTAAACCAATCAGTTTTAATGTTGCGAAAGTTTGAGTTTTAAAAATAATTTGTGAATTTTAACATGAGACCTATTTTTAATAAAAGATAACTTAAAAGAATAAACTCATTTGGCAGATATGGAGCAAATAAACCTGTTAAAATCAAGCCTATCAGTTGAGCATGATCAATAAAGGGTTCAGTTCAGAGAATTATTTGACCAGCTCCGTAAACCAAAGTCGAACCAAGTCATGAATTTCATCAAATTAAGCTCTCAAACTTCACACAGATATTCTCCTGAACTTTTGTATTGGCACAAACGCGTAGGTAGCTTAGCCTTCTATTCTCAGATAGGTGGAGTCAGTCCAATTGATTGCTATTGAATTCCTGGCTTATCTATACTATCTACTCCCCAATCAGATTGAAACCCTCCTATCAGATTCATGTTTTCAGAATTTATAATTTCATTCCAAAAGCAAAGCCATCCGTAATGCTTGGATAATAACAGGATGCTTCTTCACCTGGCTTTTACTACACCTGATATAACATTAGACAATAGATTTAATTATTGATACAGGAAGTCGATATTTTAGTTTCTTTTCGACTATGCATCAATAATCTGGAAAGCAGGGAAACCACTTTGTTGGCAGGACGCGACAAGCACATGTCCAGTACTTTTTCTCTAGGATATATCAGAGAACATTAGTGCAATCACTATATATCAAACTGAAGATCGAGGTTCAAATATTAACAAGATAACAGAGTGAACCAAGAAAGATTGACCTAAGGAACACTGATTGTCCTTTCTGTGGTTATCAACTAGAATAGGAAGGGAAGTGAAGCAGATAGTTGTCTGTCGTTGTCTTTTCAAACACTTATCTCAGTTGACCAGTTGTTTATTTGTTTCCACTATCTATTTTCTTTTACTTAAGCTTTCTGTTTAATTGGATTTGTAATAACTTTTCACTTATCTCATGGATTCTTAATTTTCCAGGAAATGAAGCTCTACAGCCTTTATCTATCCAATTAAATAGGTCCTTCTTTCGATATACAATGCTACAATTAATCCAATATAAAAACAAAACTTAATTCCCAAAGCTGAAAAGCTAAATCTTGTAATACAATTCGTATTATTGAAATTTTATACCCTCGATCAAAAATTCGTATTAGTAAAATCTTATACCACACAAGAAAACATGATATATATGCACATCCATTCACCTTCATAGCTGCAATTCCTAAGCAAAGCACTGACCACATGTCGGGTTGAATCATCATTCTCCACCAACAGAACTTTGAGGGTCCTAACAGGAAGAAAGCGCTCCCACCTCACTACTGGCCCTGGAGGCACTTGGGGCCCTATGGACAGTTGTTGCTGCTGCTGTTGAGCATGCAGGATAGCGTAGGCCGGTATACGCTCCCGGCGTCCATCATTGGCACCCTCATTAACTCTTGATTCACCTTCATTTGAGATCCTGTGCCCATCACCCGCAACTCCATTTCTTACTGCATTGCAGTCATTCTGTACTTGCTCATTGTTCATTTCTGCCAACCCTTTAGGTGGCAGACAATCCATATCACCCCGAATACCCCTCATCAACCAGATTCAAAACGACCAGTGATGAATATTGCACCAGATTGAGTTGTCAAAAAAACTTCTTAGTTAGAAAAGTTGCACATACCTGTAAACAAAGATCAATGAAAGTGCGTCAGTCCCCAGATTGTTCCAACAACCAAAAGTGCAAGACATATTTAATGATTGTTTTAGCTGAAGCAGATAAATACAAACCAAATGACAATATAAATTGCAAAATTTGAAATCCCAATCCTTCCAACAACAACAACAATAGCATAACCCATTAAGTCCCCAATCCTTCCAAAGTCACAAAAAAAAAAAAGCTTGACCTTTACTCTCTTTTAACGCTTGAAGGTCATAAAAATAATTTTTTTCCCCAAAAAGAAAAAAAAAATCTCGAAGCTTCCAATTAAACATTGATTTGAGTTTTCTCTAATAACAGTAGAAAAACTCACTGTCCGGAAACTTTTTCCTTCTCCTCAGCATTCCTCAAGTCTCGGCATCGCCAAGCACAGAAAAATCTCAAACTAAATTTGATGCATCAAAAACTCAACAAAAATAATTTCAATAATAATTAAGATAAACAACATAAAGACCAATATTTTTCACAAAAATAAACACATAATTGACACATTATGAACAATGATTACCTTAAAAAAGCCATTGACGACGAATAAACAGGACATTCATTAACAAATCTTCATTCTCCCCTCCATGGCTGATGAACACCGAAATTAGTTACAATTTTTTAATTAATCCACCACAGAAACTTACAATTATAAACGCAATTTAATCAAAGGGCACAATTCTAGGGTTTGTTTTGTGAAATTTCTGATCCGAAAAAAAGGTAGCAGACAGAGAAATAGAATATAGAAAAAAAAAACAGAAGATATATTATCAGTGAAACGAAGATATTATATTGTTTTTCCTGCTGACGTGTACAATGTGGAGGTGGAGAGAGAAGTTAGGGTTTACACGTGTAGTGCAAATGGTATGCCACGTAGGAATCCGAGTCTGACGGGGAGGTGAATCAAAAGAAGGGCGCTGAATTGTTTACGGGCGGATCTAAATAGATCTGTTGGATCCGATCCGTGACACGTGGCCGCTTATTGGGGGTGCAGATAAAGGTTGGGAATTGGAAACGTCTTTTTCGGATGACGTCAGTTCAGAGACCACGAAACAACGGTCAAGTTAACTCTAGTCAGACGGGACTGTGAAGTTACTAATTTGCCCAGATTAATCGCCGAATTTTACGGGGTTTCTGTCCTAGTCAGCAACAAAATATCTAGAAGTTTTACTCCGGTGTGCTGTAGGCTTATGGGAGTACAGATACGCGTCAGTTAAGGAAGACAAAATAATTTTAATTTTAAAAAACTATCAGTCGTATTATGCTAAAGAGAAAAAAAAAAAAAGTACCTTACCTTCTCTTTTATTTTTGAAAAATTAGGTACTTATCGTTAACTCTGTGACGGAATAGATAAATAGGACATATAAAATATCTGATATGCCTTTATTATTCTTCAAATTTTTCAAAGGAATAAGTTGAACATATCACATTGAGTGAAGACATTTTCCTAATACTATTTTTTAAAATTTCAATTATATTTTTTAAATCATGGGGCTGGATTCATCCACGCTTGCACATTAATGAAACTTTGCAGGAATTCCTGATTTATCATCAAAATCTTTTTCTTCTCAGATCATAACTTTATAATTTTATCCACAAATTTATTGGAAATACGTTTTTTAAATGGGATAAGCGGTTCAGTCCAAATTCAAGTAAATAGAGCCATCTGCAAGTTTGTATTATGTAAATAGATCTCGGTATCGAATCGTTTGATCAATCAACTAGGACTAAAATTGTTCCAATTCAACTATTTCTAAAAAGTTGTTTCCGAACTATGAATTTGAAACTATTGTAATATTAGCCGCCTGATTTTAACCGATCCATTAACAAAAAATTTGTTCGTACAATATTCGCACATAATCACCACTTAAAGACTACTCAAACCACTATTATTCTTCTTTTTCTTACTTCTTTACCACACAAAATTAAATAATCAATATTTTCATCTTTGTGTAATTTCATTTTGTTTTGAGTTTAAATTTAACCGGCCGATGAGGCATTGAGTTAGGGATGGCAATGGGGCAAATCGGATCGGATATCTGTCTGATCCGATCCGCTCCGCATTATCCAAATTTCGATCCGATCCAAGATCCGCTCCGGATCAAAATTTTATGATCCGCGATCCGCTCCGCACTGGGCTGATCTGATCCGCTCCGATCCGATCCATTCAGTCCTATTTTTTTTATAAAAAAAATCATTAATTTTACCATAAAAATCATTATTTTTTTTTTAAAATTCATAAAAATAAAGCCTCCAACAAGTATAATTAATAAATTTTATACTAAATCAATTCTCAAACAAGTACAAATAGTATATTAAAATGAA
>JAOWBF010000039.1:7644981-7656237 GCA_028566175.1 Vinca major
AGTTATAATTTTGTAACTAAAAATTAACACGTTTTTTTACCCCTCCCAAAAGAATTAATAGTGGTTTCCCACTTACCTCCAGCATGACTCGAACTCCCGAATTACCAGTTTTTTTTATCCAAAGCCGAATTACTGGTTAGAAGTGAAGTGTTTTACCATTTGAGTTGCGTCTTGTTGTTAAAAAATTCAGATTATTCACTGATCGCAACTTGTTAGTTTTTTATTAGTGAAATAAGAATGAGACACGGAATGAGAATAGAAAATTCCTACCGAACCATTTGAACTTCACAGCTGTTTTCAATTATTTTATGCATCCATATCCTCGTAACATGTCTTGGATAAATTTGCATAGAATTTTCTAACTGCAGTTCATTTAAGTTTTTTCTCTCTTTAAAATGACAATTTTGTCCACCCTTCACATCTCATGATAGTTTTGCTAATGGGCCACTGACTGGAGGGCCTATTGTTAAAAATGGGACACCTTTAGAAGGTCGGCCCAAATATTTTATTGTAGCCACTTCAATCTACTCTTAAGGCTACCGGCATAGTTATGCGGGCTGAACACGAGGATTTTTCATCGACACCAAATTGGAAGTACGTACCTCCACCGATTGAAGATTCTTTTATTGATTTTGTAGTTGATATTTTGTTAAATCTTGATGATATATATTCTACGGGAGCTCCTGGCCTTAACTAGAGTTTAATTGGGAATTGTCCAAGACTTAGCAACTCTTAAATAATTCAAATCCTAGTGTATTTCTGTATGGCGCACAAATCTAGTAATTTTTTATTTTGCATAATAAATCGCCTACTAGTCTCATGATTAAATATCATAGTATTGTTGAATCTTTTTCTTTGTTTTAAATTAGAATTTATTTCAATTTTTTTTAAAGCAATAAATGGAGGCAGGCGCCTGTCTCAAACTTGGAGAAACGTTCTTCAAGATAGAGCTTTCTTGCAACATGATTTTGAATGGAGGATTTGAAACGGGTTCTCCAACTAGGATTTAATTCATATTTTAAAATGTTCATGTATTCAATTCAGATTGTAAATTATCTGTTGAAATCCGTTGGTATTCAAAACTCTAAGATTCTCATTTAATGGAGGATTTTGATTGATTTTCTAGGTCTAAATTTGTATTGATAAATCTCCTATTTTTTCCTTCGGATGATGAGTTTCTCTCGTGAAAATGAAAATTCTGTAATAATATTATCTGATATTACAAATTTTGCAATGATCACATTTCTTTAAAAGCAAAAGTAAAACTTTAAAATTCAGTCACAATTTTCTTCCTGGCTAACTTCAAACAAAAATTAAAAAAACCAAACAATGTTTTCCACCTAATCACACATTTCTCTTTTTCAAACATGGATTCTTCTGAAAGAAAAAACCAAAGGGGTAAATTCGATGGGGTTAATTTGGATTTTTTTTATGTAAAAATGACTTATTTATTATAGTCAACGTCACCATCCTTAATTTATGTGCCCTGTCAAACATAATTATTTGAAATGGGACGGCATGAGTAATATCTGAGTTCGACACCTCCTCTCTTGATAATAAATTTATTCTTTAAGAAAATTATTTACCAAACTTTTGCAAATATAGTTTATTAGAAATTGGAAGGACCAAAATGGAAACTCACTAAAAAAACCTTAAAACTAAAGAAAGCTATCATAATTAAGGATAATAATAGATCTCCTTACCTCATTTAATACTAAAAGATAACAACCAAGTAAATTAAACCACCCTTCCCCCAATTTAAATACAATAATTCAATCTTTTATTCAGCAAAAAAAAAAAAGTAAATTAAACCACATTAATCACATGTCAAAATTCATGATCCTATTTCTTAGATTTCTCTAACTATCAAAATAAACACATGCCATAATTACCCATTCTTCTCTTCATTTCCCTTCAATAAAATAAAATAAAATAAAATAAAAATACTGTCAAATTTCATCTGCATTAATCAGTTAAGTAAATTTCATTAATGTTTTTTTTTCTTTTTTCTTAATTTTATTTCTTTCATTCTTATAGATTCTTATTTTCATATATTCTCCTTAAGGGTTGCTGTAGATTTTTTGTTGAAGGTGGTTATTTTTCTGGAAACTGACTGGCTTCATATCCAGGTAACATGTTACAACTTCTTTTGATAAAATTCATATATTTTATTCTTAGGAAAAAAAACTTTGAAATATTAAGAATCTGTCATCTAAAATTATTTAAAATTCACTCAATGCTAAGTTGCTGGATCCGCCACCCTTGCAAGAATTTGTGTATAGAGAGATATACACATATAGATACATACATGTTTATAGATATTTTTAGATGTTCGAATTTGTTCCAAGTTGGGTGTCGTCTTGATAGATATTAATATTTTTATATATTTTTTTTATTGATTTGCGGTTTGGATTATATGTTTTTGTGTTACTTTATAATATCACCTTCTATGAAAGCAATTTTTTTCCCATTTTTTGGTTCCTTTTTAATTGGTCAAAATATATAACGGAAATATATTTATATTTTGCAAAATTTAGCTGGAGTGATTCTGTTTTTCTTGGGTTACATTTAGGATAATGCTATGTTATAAATTCATAATTGTCAAGTTTATTGTGCATGTTGTATTAGATTAATAGAAAAACTTAACATTTAATTTAGAATTGAGAGGAAAAAAATATGGTGTTTATTGGGTGGTCTTTACGCATTGTGTTTATAGATTTTGACTCTCGGATCGAAAAAATTCCATGTTATTAGCTTGCAGCATAGGTGTTGCAAATCCAATAGTAAATATCTGTTCTTTTGGAAGTTGGTCACACAAAAATGGCAATATATATTGGAATGCAGGATAAGCTTTATTACTCCCTCCATTTCGATACATACATTCTGTAAAATGAGTTCATAATATAAGTCGTTGGTAGAATAGAAAAATCATTCTATCAATGACTGGAATGGAGGGAGTAGTATTAGAGACCTTCCAGAAGCAAATCGCAGTTTAAGAACAACATAGTATCCGACACAATAACCTTACAAGAAAATCCATCGTCTCAATAGGAGCTAAAACACACTTTTCAATCCATGTCTAAGTATCAATACAACTCTTAATGCTAGTATTTAACAGAAGTAACAAAGTTTAAGTGTGGCGGTCTTAATGCTAGTATTTAACAGAAGTAACAAAGTTTAAGTGTGGCGGGGGGTTAGGGGTTCGGGTCCTTTGATTTGTTTTCATCAACTGCTTGTTTCACAAACTGCCCTCGAACACGAGGCCTTTGTTCTGCTAACTTTTTCCTGCTCTGGTATCTAACCTGAAAGACGTATAAAATCGAATAATTGTTCAAACTAGCAACTCATGTTGCAAAGGAAAATATGCTAATATTGCAAAGGCTGTGCAAGATTATACCTTTTTCTCAAAGCATCTTTCTTTTCTTTTCTTCCGAAACTTGTCCAGGGCAATCTCTCTTTGCTCTTTCTGTTGTGCAAAACGATCTTGATCTACTCCGCTTCCACTGCCAGCCCCAAAGGTTTCTGTACCTCCATTCTCACTTGCAATGTTTGTCCCTTCGGCATTTAGACCATTGCTGCTCCCGTTTTGCCCATTGCTTCCGTTGTTGCTTCCTGAAGCACTTCCGTAGTTAGCAGCATTTCCTTCTATTTGCATTGCTAACATGTTGGAAGGCTCACATTTTGGAGCCGTGGAGATCATCTTTCGTAAAGATAAATCATCACTGTTCATCAACTTCTGTTTTTGCTTCGAACCATGGACATGGTGGTGATGGTGATGGTAATGGTGGTGGTGATGGTGCTCAACTTGTCCCTGCTGCTGTCCACCTCTTTCTTGGGCTGATGTAGGCTTTGAAGTATCAGGTTTCCCAGGTTGCATTATCGGAGGTGAATGGTTATTATCATGCTGCATTTGCTGAAAAGCAGAATTAGGACGCATGTTAACTGCCGATCTTGGGATTTGTTTTTCAGTAAATGCTTCTGGTTTAGGGAAAGCATTATTTGTCGTGGAGCCCATATCATTGTTGTTGCTACTTCCATTAGAGCCCTGGTTAGGCGTTCCGCTCGAATTAGTCTGTAAATTCTGCATTGCTTCTGAGCTGTTATCAACGGGAGAACAGCTGCCCACATTTCCAGTTTGAGCCTGATTAGCAGTTGATGTGGTGTTATACCTGCAAGGAGACAAAAAACATTTAGTTAAGAAAATTTAGCTTCGGAATATAGCACTCCTAGAATTTTAGCTTAAAAAATAACACTCCTAGGCTTTCGCAAACATACCTGGAAAACGCCGAATGATCCGAATGTCTCAATATATTATGTTCTTGCGCACTTATTCCTCCTGTATTAGTAACATCTCTGAGTTGCTTCAAGCTGAGCTCAAGGGAGGGTAATTCTTTTTCTCCATAAATATCCATATTTTTTATGTTGTTGCTCTTCGATGGGTTATTAGCAACTTCATTCTGTACAGTTCCTCCCTGAGGAATAGATATTGTCGTAATGGCGCCTGTAAGACCATTATCTTTGTCACGGGATTCAACTTTCACTGTCTCATTGTTGTATTGACTCGGCTCCTTTTCTACTTTCTCCTTGTCTTTCATTATGTTGGGATCGAAAAACTTTGTATTTTCATCACTGACAATCCTACCCAATACTTTGTCACCTTTGAGCTGCAAGTCTTGGTTTCTAGGTACTCCTATGGTCAAATCTTTGCCCATTGCAACAGTGTCTGAATAAAACACAAGGTATGTACATATTTAACTAAATGGGGAAAACTTGAAAATAAGAAGGCAGAAAGTAGACGAACAAATAATGCAGTTCTCTTTGTCTAGAAAACTATTAGTTCCTACCAGTTTCATCATACTCTCTTCCGGACTTCCTAGTGGCATTTGTTGGCACCCAGTTAGTACTCTGTGTCTCGGGTCTTGAACGAATTACTTGGGCACAAGTGCTGTCAGGAGGCTCTGCTGAATCATCCCAGGGCGATATGGGTTGAGGACTGTCAACTTCTACAGGCCTCTTCGACCAAGAACCCTGTTAAACGAAAGAATTTCTAGTTAGATGGAAATGTAGACGAACTTAAGTTCCAGTCATAAAGTGTAAATATGACCAATTAATTGTATTTTATTAACAAACTTTATGTACACGAGTGAATAAAAGTAACCAATTAATTGTATTTTATTAACAAACTTTATGTACACGAGTGAATAAAAGTATATACGTAACTAGAGCAATTAGCAATCGTTATCTGCCTTCTTAGTACTTTAACAACTGATGTCAGAATAGAAGGTAGGGCATGAGAAGTGGGGGAAAAGTATGTTGATGTAGGTAATCTCTGTCTCGGTAGTCAAAATTGCAAGACACATGAGGATATAGCTAATTTTTCATATTAGACTAATGCTAAGCGAGTTATATTTCCCATGTTGAATTTATCTATTGGACTCATTAAGTTGGCACATTTTTCATAATCAGAAAAGATAATGAGCAAGAAACCTCATAATAGAAAGTAAATTTCCAAATTCTTGAAACCTCCATAACAACTTCAGCAGAATCTTCTATGTTGTTAAATTTTTATCAGTTATATTATTATTTTTTTGTTCGTGGCCAATTAAAGAATTTGGTGATTGGAAATAATTAAAAGAGCCCTTGAAACTTGGGGAAAAGCTTTTAAAGAATGCAGTCCATCTGTTCCTGAAGAACACCAGTTGCCCAAAAAGCTTTTATCCTTTGCCTGCCCAGTGGTTTGACCAAGACATTAACTAAAACAGAGAATTAAGATGAGTATAAAGTTTAGGCATAACCACCAAAGGTTTCCTACGGGTTTACAACTGGAAATGCTTGGTTTATAAAACTGAAGCCCTTTAAGTTTCTTCATCTTCAGTACGTGTATAACTTGGTACAAACAGTTTGGTAGCACAGACCTAGGCTAATGTGTTTCACCTTGTCATCGTATTCTCCATCTATTATCCTGACCCAACATTATCTTTTCCTTGTTATCTTTGACTTTTGTAAACGGTTCCTAATTTTCTCCAGAGGTGAAACAAAGATCGTACATGAAGCACCAGGAAGTGGTTGATTTCAGTTAATGCAGAAAAATGAGTTACAACTGACAGCTACTCTAGATGGACTTCTCAGACTCATTACTATGAAGGGGCTGCAAAACACACATCCTAAGATGATGCATCTCTTCTCCTCAATTCAGGTATTTCATTCATTTGACACAGAAATGGTCTTCAAATTTCATGTTAGTTGTGAATGATATTTGTCATATTAGTTTTCTCTGAATCAAAAGTAGGAAAAAGAACATAAGCCATTCACCTCACAAACCATTAAAAGCTAAAGAAATTGAAAATAGTATGAAATAGGCACTTATACCAAATATAATGGTCAGACTTCGAAAATTTAGAAATAAATACGTGGTGTAATCACAAACAAGCCAAGAATAATCTAGAAGCTTCCTGTGGAATTCTAAAAGCAAGCAATACCTGAGTACCGCTTCCATTGTCACTTCCATCTCTATAATTTACCCCAGTGCTTCCATTCTCTTCCTCATCATTGCTGTCGCTGTTCTTTTCTGACCCTTCAACACTTTTAGATCTGATGTACTTTTGGGTCCTTATCCCACTTTCACTTCCACTACCGCTTGACTGGGAAAAGTACAGAAAGTTAATACAAACACTAACACAACCATATCCAAGGATGATTCTCTTCTAATTACAAAATAATAAGCCACACAAGAGTAATAATATTTGAGAAGTTGTTCAAATATGGGAGTAGCTACTTAATGCCCAATTCAAGAGAAATTGTAAGGCTATATGACTGACTTACGCTGTGACATTTTCTCCATACATGCTGCCACAGGTTCTTAAGCTCATTTTTTCGAATAGGCTTCACTAGAAAGTCAACAGCGCCTTTTGACAAACACTTGAAGACTATACCCATCGAGTCATTAGATGACATCACTGCAGGGCAAAACTCATTAGTGTAGCAATTAAGTGTATCAACTGGGACTGATATTAAGGATAGAGGAACAATACTCACTAATTACTGGAATATTCTTGAAAGATTTGTGATTCATAATCTTGGCTAAAAGACCAATGCCTGATACATATGGCATGACTACCTCCGTAAGAACAAGATCAACATGGTTGTTTAGATCCTCTAAAATTTTCCAAGCTTCTAGACTGTTTGAAGCAGGAGTTACTGCAAGGTTATACATAGAAGCAATGAGCTTGAAGTAATAATTCAAAACATAAAGTACAATTTCATAAGGAAATTGACGCATGCGTAGATATAAAATAAAAACAGTGATGAATCAGAGAAATTTTCAGAAGTTATCAAGTTGAATAAGTATAAAAAGGTAAAGCTTAAGAAGCAAATGAGAATATAAACTTAAAGCTGAAGGAGCGGTAGCTATCATAGCACCTTGTTACCACTCAAAATCCCCTTCAGCTTCTTGAAACCTCAAACAATGTTAAAGCATTATAGAAAATGTTCTTATTTTCACAGATTTTCATGGGTTAACACTGTAATCAACTAAGAGTTTTAGTTCTAGAAAATACATGTATGCCTGGAAGATGCTGCATGCAAAATAATGAAGAGGCAAGTATTAAATTAGGGACATAAAAATAGTCCCTATTCCATTATATAAGTCATTCCGGGTAGTTCTGAAGTTACCATTAAGTCATCCTAGGTAGTTTTGCATTCTCCCATGTTTCGACGACCTTGACTTCAGACTTGAAATGGCAACAACTTTGTCTTCAGACTTGAAGTAGCTGGCAGCTTCGTCTTCAAACTTAATAAGTGATAAAAGGGTACTTTGACATAAAAAAAACTACCTCAATTTTTGTCTCCTTAATCTTTATGCAATGTCCTAGACGACCTATATTGTGAATTGAGGTAGTAAATATTTTCTTGTCAGTTGCAGCTCTTAATGTATATGGCCATCAATGCTCCGTAAAACATAATATCTATGTAATGGATAGCCAGATCAGTTATGCTACCTTGCTCTTGTTTCCTAAACCAATCATTTCTAATATAGTGAAAGTCCGACTTATTAAAATAATTCGTGAACATTAGCACGCAAAGTTTTTTTTTTAATAAAAGATAACTTATGAACTAACAAATTTTACCCTCAGCAAGAGTGGGTTGGTCAATTGTATTGTATCTGCCTCTCAGTAAGAATGTAGTTATTTTGCAGATAAAGGCGGCTGCTTTCAGTTCAGACCATTACTTGAGCAGCTAAGTAAACCAAATTCGGACCAATTCATTAATTTCTTCAAATGATGCTCTCAAACCTCACACATATATTCTACAGAACTTTGTATTCGCACAAACGTGTAGGAGGAGTCAATCCAATGGATTTCTATTGAATTCCTAGCTTATCTATGCATCTGATTCTGTCCAAAATTTCTAATCCACCTACAGCCTTCATCTACCCAATTAAGGAGGCCCTTCATTCGATGTACATACTACAATTAATCCAATGTAAAAAACGAAACTTGATTCCCAAAGCTGAAACAACAAAATCTTGTAATACAAATGATAAGAAACCTATCGTTATAAATCATGTACGCATCTCAATTTTGGGACTAGTATACAAATGAGTTCACTTTACCCCCTTTGATTAGCAATTCGTATTAGTAAAATCTCACATCTCACATGCATACATGATATATAGCAGGTATGAGGATCCGTTCACCTTCATAACTGCAATTCCTAAGCAAAGCACTGACCACATGTCGGGTTGAATCATCATTCTCCACCAACAAAACTTTGAGGGTCCTAAAAGGAAGAAAGCGCTCCCACCGCACTACTGGCCCTGGAGGTACTTGGGGCCCTTGAGACTGCTGCTGCTGCTGTTGAGCATGCAGGACGACAGCGCTGGCCGGTACAAGCTCTCTGCACCGTTCATTGGCATCCTCATTAACTCTTGATTCACCTTCATTTGAGATCCCATGCCCATCACCTGTAACTCCATTTCTTACTCCCTTGTGGTCTTTCTGCACACGCTCTGTGTTGATTTCTGCCAACCCTTTAGCTGGCAGACGATCCATGTCACCCCGAATACCCCTCATCAACCAGATTAAAAAAAACCAGTGATGAATATTGCACCAGATTCAGTTGGCAAGAAAACCTCTAAGATAGAAAAGTTGCACATACCGTTACAGACAACTCAGCTCCCTGATGAAATCTGTAAACAAAGAACAATGAAAGAGCATCAGTCCCCTGTTTTTTGAGATAAAAGAGCTAAATACCAAGAAGTGCAAAATATATATCTAAGGAAATTATATAAAGATAAAAATAATTTTGTTCAACTGGGAGTAGCCACTTTTTGCATTTATTGTCATAGGTTAGATCTGTCTCCAATCCATCCCGCCCATACCGCATTTATCGGGGAGTTAATGGCTATGATGTTATTGTTGTTATCAAAATAGTTTTTTTAACACATTTAATTACTGAATTAACTGAAGCAGATAACACACTAGCAGAGTTAGTTGCAAAAAATGGTTTCACCAGTTACTTTTCCAACAAATTAGAGACTCAAATCACTTCTCCGTACCTTCTTCGAACATCTTCACCATTATATATTTGTGATTATAAATATTTGTAGGTGACTTAAACTACTGAAACAATAAAAGAAGAATATAACTCAACTGAAATTTCTCAATGAACAAGTCAGAATATTCCAAATAA
Organism: Vinca major; assembly: GCA_028566175.1. Classification (NCBI taxonomy): domain Eukaryota; kingdom Viridiplantae; phylum Streptophyta; class Magnoliopsida; order Gentianales; family Apocynaceae; genus Vinca; species Vinca major. The sequence continues at coordinate 7,654,672 of JAOWBF010000039.1, forward strand.
TTGACAAGATCTGAATCATAATCCTTCCAATCTCATACAAACATCATCTTTTAACTCTTTTTTTAGATTTTAAAATAAATATTTTCCATACAAAAAAGAAATAACTCTTATGTCATACAATTAATCAATTGAGCAGATCAACAGTAAAACATACTCACCGTCCAAACTTTTTCCGTTCTACTCAAAGTATTCCAAGTCTCGGCATCACCAATCACAGAAAAATATAAACTAAATTCCATACATCAACAACCAATAATTTCAATAATAATTATCATAAACATCACTAAAAATCCAATATTTTCACAAAATAAAAGAAAATTTACACGTAAATGAAAAATGATTACCTAAAAATATCATCAACAGAGCTCCAACCTAAACCACGACCCCATGGCTAATTAATACCGCAATTATTTAGAATTTTTCGTGATCCACCACAGAGACTTCCAATTATAACTGCAATTTAACTACCGGATAATTTTTCTAGGGTTTCCTTGAGAAATATTTGGAAGAAGAAAAGTTTATTTTACTGATCTGAAAAATAATGGCAGAGAGGGAGGCTGAAGATATTGTCAACAGAAGAAGATGAGATATTATATTGTTTTTCCTTGGTGGTGACGTGGACAATGTGGAGGTGGAGAGGGAACTTAGGCCTTACACGTGGTATCCAGATGGGATGACACGTAGGATCCCGTTTCTGACGGGGAGGTGAATCAAAAGAAGGGCGCTGAATAGTTTACGGCGAAGATCTAAATAGATCTGTTGAATCTGATTTTCGACACGTGGCAGGTTTTGGGTGAAGTTAAAAATTTGGGGGTAGATATGGAATTGGAAAACGTCTATTTCGGATGACGTTGTCAGACCACATTCGTTTAACTTTACAGTCACACGGGAATGTAAAGTTACGAATTTGCCCAGACGACTTTCCTGTTTTTTACGGATTTCTGTCCTAGTCAGCAACAAAATATCTCGAAGTTTTACTTCAGTGTGCTGTAGGCGTATGGTAGTGTCGAAGAAGACAAGTCAGATGAGGGGGAGAAAACTTATTTTCTTCTCTGTTTGATTTATTTTGGCAAAATATCCTTCTAAAGTTGTTACTAAATACGTATTTTATTGGACTCGGAATTCTTAGTACATTCTGGGTCGTCTCAATCGATTCGGGGTCATGTGCTAAATTTTAAAATGAGAATTTACATAGTAAAAAAAAGTGACTTTCATATAAATATATATAAAAAATCATTACAACTGTATAATAATCTTTATTCACCAAAATATACAAAAAAATTAAACATAATTTTAAAAATATAAATATTAATAAACTTTCTTGACATGAAAATAACGATCCTTCTAGTTTTCATATTTGATTTGCTTTAAAAGATCATTCTCAATTGCTATCGTCGTTAATCAATTGAGTCTTTTCTAAAACATTGTAGAAAACGACTTCAACAATTTCAGTTTTGATAACTTCATTTCTGCAGATGCAACAGTAACCGGAATAGAGTGGGCTAGTTTGTCTTATTTCACGTTTTTTTAGGCTTTTATCTATAAATAGAGTGAGCTAGTTTGTCA
>JAOWBF010000039.1:7693436-7703855 GCA_028566175.1 Vinca major
TAGGGAAAATTGATTGTCCATTCCTTCTTGTTCATTACATGAATTACTTGTTAGGGAAGCACATTCTAGAGGGTTAATGGGACATTTTTTTAAGACCTTAGATATTCAGCATGGACACTTCTTTTGGCCTTATGTGAAGAAAGATGTTAGGAAAATTTGTGAAGTTTGTTTTAAGTGTAAACATTCCAAGAGTATAAGAAAGCCCCATGGAATGTACATGCCTTTACCAATTTTGACCTCTCTTTGGGTTAAAGTTTCAATGGATTTCATTCTTTGTTTACCAAGATCTCAGAGGTATGGATAGTATTTTAGTACTTGTTCGATTTTCTACGATGTCACATTTTATTTTTATTCCTTGTAAGAAAACAAATGATGCAAGACATGTGGCAGAATTGTTCATGAAGGAGGTCATTCAGCTTCATGCAGTTTCAAGAACCATTGTAAGGGACAGAGATGTCAAGTTTTTGAACTACTTTTGGAAGACTTTGTGTGGTAAGTTGGGAACTAAATTACTTTTTTCTACATCAAGTCACCCACAAATTGATGGCCAAAATGAGGTAACAAATAGAACTTTATGGTTCTTCTTAGGGAACTTATTTAAAAGAACTTAAAAATGCGGGAAAAGTGTTTACCTAATGCTAAATTTGCTTATAATCGCACTATACATTCCACAACTAACCATTATCCTTTTGAAGTTGTTTATCGTTTTAATCCCCTAACCCCTTTGGATCTAACTCCTTTACCTGTTGATGAGGTGTTTCTATGGTAGAATACATCCAACGCTTACATCTACAAGTTAGTGAGCCAATTGCCAAAAAGAATGCGGTTTATGCTAGGAATACTAATAATAGCCGAAAGGCCATTACTTTTGAGCTAGGAGATTGGGTTTGGGTGCATCTAAGGAAAGATTTCCTAATGCTAGAAGGATCAAATTTCACCCAAGAGGAGATGGACCGTTTCAAGTAGTTTCCAAAATCAATGATAATGCTTACAAACATGATTTGTGAGGTGAGTATGGCTTAAGTGCTTCTTTTAATGTTGCTGATTTATCTCCCTTTGATTTTGGCACAGATTTAGAAGATTCGAGAACGAATCATTTTGAAAGGGAGGGAATGATAAGGACACATCCTTGCTGCCCAAGACAAGTCATGCAAGTGATCCATTGATTAACATCACGGGTCCAATGACAAGAGCTAGAAAAAAGGCCATGAATCAAGCTTTAACTTCACTCATTTTAGAGATTCAAGAAAAAGAAGAAGCAAGGAAACCTTCAAGAAAATCAACACACAAAGAACAAGTTCATCTCATCTCATTTGAAGACATAACTCAGTACTCATCCATTCAAAGTGGCTAGAGTTCATTTTTAGAAGTTTTAATCATTAAAGTCTACATTAGACTTTAATGTATACTTTAGTCAGGTTGTTTTTGTCATTAGTAAGATTTTGAATGTTCCAAAGCTCCAATGTCTATATCATCTCAAACGAACCTGATCTAGGTCGGTCAACCGCGCTTTGCCTAGTTCGACCGAACCACTTACTTCGGTATACCAAGATGAGAACATAAGTGATGAGGAACCTTGATAACAAGTATCAAAGATTCAACACAAAGTTGTTAATTCGGATCTTTCTCTATTCTTGAACTAGTTTCAATGGGAATATACTCAACGTAACTCTAAAATAGGCTAAGTATTGATGGAGGCTGAAACACCATAACAAGAGAAACTAACTTGTTGATATAGTAACTCAAAGATGAATGAAGTTCTACATAGAAAATCAATTCACAAGTAACCTAAGGAATAACCTTAAAATATCATATATCAAGTCTAACTAAATAATCTAGGCCGAATTCCCTCTTTAAATATAGTGGAATTTCGTCCATCATGAACCCACAAGGAAGAATCCTAATTAAGTTAGAATTCTCCTATCCTAAGAATAGTAAACTACAAAAACTGAATCCAAAACATTTTTTGCAGATTTGAAAATCCCAACCCAAAACACTGATTTTAGACTCATTATAACACTTAAAAACAATATCAAAACATATACATAACATGTCATAACCATACTTCATCAAATCGATCACATTCATATCAGAATTAGTACTTCGAGTACTTAAAATAACATAACATAACTTGACATACGCATAGCCTTCCAATACATATAAACTTGACATTATTAGTATCAAAATGACATGCAACAATCGATTCTACAACCGAGCTCAATTATTTGAAAATAACACTATATAGGGGTGTCAATCGAGCTATATTAGCCGAGCTTGACATAGCTCAAGCTCAGCAAAATTGGAAAGCGCAGCCCATGCTCACATACTTTAAGCTTACGCTCAGCTCACATTTTAATGTGAGCTCGAACTAGGCTCATGAGCCTCATGAGCTAAATTTATCTTAGCAAAAAAATAATAATCTTGTAGAAAGAATAGTAAAATACAATAAGTCATGAGACTAAATCATAACAAGAATACAAATATACATAATACAATGATAATTAATTTCTGTAGAAATATAAATTAATAAAAAAGATAACTAAAGAGAAAACACATAGCAAAATCAAATGTTAAAGAATCTACATAGAACGTAAACAAAAAAACGGTGAGTTTTGCATCCAGATTTTATATGCCATTTTTTAATTTGAAATTTAGTATTATATATAATATTTATAATTATATTATTATTATTATTTGGGTGCGAGCTTTAACCGGAATGAGCGGGGTCAAGCGCTCAAACTCGGCTCACACACTCAACTCATTTAAGCTCACGCTCACATTTATTCGAGCTATGTGAGTAGATTTCAGGGCACCCTAACCACATGTAATTTATGTTATTACTGAATGATATCAAAGTTTTTTTTTAAAAAAAAAAATTCATTAAATACTTTCAAAATTCAAACTTACTTCCGTTATTATTTTTTTGTAATGGATACTCTTCTTACTACTTGGTAGTTGCCCCCTCCTCCCGAAATTATAGTCTTGTAACCAATGTTGTTAAAATCGCGAGTTAGATCGTAAAATCGTACGATTTTACAATCCTGAGGCCCAAAAACGTGTTGGATCGGTGTAAAAATCGCTGTGATGTTGGATCGTTCGGGATCGTCGATCCAGATCGTAAGATCGTAGGATCGGACGATCCAGAACGATCCAAGAATAAGGGAAATGAACCAAATGAAGTAACCTTCCTTTGCGTTCTCACTGCTTGCAGCCATACTGGGCTTCTTGAGAAAGGACTATATTACTTTGAATTGATGAAGAAGTTCAACGTGGAACCTGATATCTCACATTATGTGACAATTGTTGATTTGCTAGGTCGAGCAGGTCAACTTGATCGTGCAGAAAGATTCATAAAGGAAATCCCAATTAAACCCACAGCAGCTGTATGGAAAGCCTTGCTTGGAGCTTGTAGGATGCATAAAAACATGGAGTTGGGCGCTTATGCTGCTGAGCGTGTTTTTGAACTCGATCCGTATGATTCAGGACCACATGTCCTGCTTGCTAACATTTACGCCTCTGCTGGTAGATTGAAAGATGCTGCTAAAGTGCGAAAAATGATGAATGATAGTGGTGTAAAAAAGGAGCCTGCTTGTAGTTGGGTGGAGACTGGAAACAATGTTCACATGTTCGTTGCAAACGATGATGCCCACCCACAAAGATATGAGATCCAAAGAATGTGGGAGGAAATTACAGTGAAGATCCGGAAATTTGGTTATGTACCTGATACTAGCCATGCACTTTGGTTTGTGGATGAGAAAGAAAGGGAAATGAGATTACAGAATCACAGTGAAAAGCTTGCTTTGGCTTTTGCTCTTCTTAATACGCCACCTGGTTCCACCATCCGTATCAAGAAAAATATTAGAGTTTGTGGAGACTGTCATACAGCTTTCAAATTTGTGTCTCAGGTGGAAGACCGAGAAATCATTCTGAGAGACACCAATCGGTTCCATCACTTCTTTGGTGGCTCTTGTTCGTGTGGAGACTATTGGTAGTTGTATATTCAACATAGCAACTAAACCATTAATTACTCGGGACAAGCTGTGGCAATGACCTTGTGGTTTTGCAAATATTATTTACAGCGGTAGATTTACTGAAACATAAACTTCCTGGCTGAAATATTTTGTTTTGATATCTTGAGTTAAAGTTTTCCGATGGTGTTTTATGTCACACAGCAAGTTTGGAGCCATATTTGTAATTGTGGACATATGGAGCTCTTTCTTTGGGAAATGGGTGGTTGGTCGGCGGCAGAGAGAGATGAAGGTAGCGGCGGCGGACGTGGAAGGAGGGAAAAGGGGAGTGGGAATGGTGATCGCCGGAGAAAGAAAAAAGAAATGAAGAAGATGATGAATTGGAGGATACCATAGTGTGTTGCCTATTTTACCTTGCAGATTGGTCACGTTAGTGGGTGTGCAAGAGATTGGCGGTCACGTTAGTGGGTGTGCAAGAGATTGGCCAGAAACTACCGTGAGAGGTGGTGCTAGAACCATTTTGGAGGCACGGAAATACTTCTGGGGCTATTTGGGAAGTATAAATATTTTGGGGATCTAGCCACGTGATGTGAAATACTTTATGGACCAAACATGTTATTTTCAAATTTTAATATGCTAAACTTGTCAAAGAGTTCATACAAATAAGTGCCTAGCAAGAGGATTAATTACCAAAGTTCATTTGCCAACTTGATTTGGAAGGAAAAAAAAGTCTTAGAATTTTTCAACAAAAGGATCTGCTACATCAAGTCTTGATACGTGCTTCAATACTTCTAATACACATACTTTGATGCTAACTAACACCTCTCAGTTAATATCAACCAAGCATGGGGCTCATAAGTTGGGCTTCGAATAAGCCACGACAAAAAGGGAAATTATGTTATGGACCACGTTTATATGAACATTGTGGTTCAAAATTAGTCATGTCATCGCAAAATTATCTTTCTCATCATTTTGTAGTGATATGATTAATTTTGAAACACAATGTATAATATACCTGGTCAATATCAAAACTATACTGACAAAAATTGTTAAAATTGATGTGATGACCACTTGTATTTAAAAAAAAAAAAAAAAAAAAGTGGCTCAATCAATTTCAAGAAATACTAGGTTGAACAAGTTGATTGATCAAAGAATGTGGTTCTCCAATGTCAAATGTTGAATATGGTAAGAAAGTGGACGAGGATAATGCTTATATTCTCTTCCTGCAGCTAAGGAATTTTGTGCTTCACCATTTCTTTAGGACTCCTATTACAAGTGCTTGACAGTTGACACCACTATTGACCTTTAATGGGTATATTCTTGCGTATTTGCCCCATTTCATTAATGGATAATGTTTCGAATTTAAATTTTATGTGGAAAACAATTTTGTTGGAGCTTTTTTTCCCTAACATTGTTACGATATTGATGTATATATTTTTTTAGCCCAATTTTAATATAATTTCAATCATTTAATTATTAAAATATGTATTATACTGATGCTGAAAATAATTATTCTTATGATTGAAATAGTAATCATTCTTTTTTTTACTATTCAAAAAGAAAAAACATTCTTTTTTTAAATTTAATATTTTCCGATTCAAAATATAAGTATTTTTAGAAGTTTTTACACGAATTAAGATACTAATCAAGATGATTAAATTATCCACAATTAATACTGTAAATAACAAAAAAAAATTAATAAAGAGTTACATGTGAACTACACATTTTGACCAAATGAATATAAAGAGAAAGTAATGTATGAATAAATTAATCAATAAATACACAATTTTTATAAAAAGATATATTTTGTAATAAAAAATAATTACTAATAAAAATTATATTTTGAATTGGAGGAAGTAGTAATAATTTAATGGGTGATAAAAGAAGAAGAAGAAGGACAAAACGGGGAATAAAGAAAAAGAGTGGCTAAAACAGGGAAAAGCATAGGGAAGACTTTTGGTACGGAAGGAGCAGAAGCGACCACGTCACTCCAATGGTCCGGGCGCCACATAAACCTCGTACCCTTGCCCACAACTACTACTCTCCCTCCCCTAACACATTCATTTTTTTTATCTACTCCATTTATCATTTTTCCTTTTTTCATATTTTTAATGTACTGTTTATTATTTTCGGCACTTAAAATATTATAAAAATTATTTAATCATTTTTCAACTTTTTCATCACATATTTATAATAGATTATATTTGTGTGGGATTATTATATTGTTAAACAATTATACTCCCCTGTTTCACAATAAAGCTATTTTTAGTTACTTTATCACATATATACTCCCTTTTGAGGAGTTTGAATATGCTTTTTTAGGGCCAAGTCTATATAGGTTTCCAATTATAGCACGATTAATATAAGTTTGAATTAAGACTATAATATTCTCTTATTACTTGAGATTCATAATTTTTTATTTGCACATATTATTATTGTAAGAGGGGTAAAAGATAAATGTGTTCATTCAATTATTAGTAATTGATATATATGGATTGTAATTTCATAAGTATATATGTCATAAATTGTTTCAACGGAAAACAAATTGAGGCCTAACTAGCTTAGGGTGTATTTGATACAATTCCAATCTCAAACTAACATTTCAAGAAGTTCCATGCAAAAATTATCAACCTTGGTTCACTTTGAGGGCCACTCGGTGTTCACCACTAACGTAATGATTAATTTGGAACTGAATTTATAGTCGACTTATAGTGTGGAGGGTCTAGCTGATATTTTTTTTTTCACATAGCTCTACCACCGAAGAAAAATTTCACGAAAGTCGGTATCCATCGAAAAAATCGAACACTCATCAAAATTTAGACATATAACAACTATAATTAGTTATCCAAAGCTCTAAGTTCATCAATACAACCTTAATAACTATATTAGAATCTAAATTTAGTTACATACATCTTCCTTTTTGTCCACAACTAAAATCGAAGTTCGACATGAAAAATACTCTTCCCAAAAGAAAGTTGATGATTCAAACCATGAGGGCACATACTATTTGCTTGAGCAAGCAAGGAACATGATGATGTCAAATTAATGATCATCATCATTCATCAACTCCTCTCAAAAGAGAAAGGAATAATCCTAAGAAAATTTTAAGACAAGAATTTACCATAAGAGGAATGGTCCAAGGTCGAAAGGGGCCTACTACCTGTCTATAAATGTCAATCAAAATAAGAATACTAATGCCAGTACTCCACATATCTATATTATTCAATTCCCATATAATCCTAACCGAAAAAAAGGGAAAACAAATTCGTATAATCGGTTTAAATATATAAGTATTCATTCACAATGCATTGTAAGATTATACATACATATGAATCTAATATGAGGGAAAGCATTTTTTAAATAAGTTGACTTAACCAATTAGGTGGGGATTTAGTATGTTTTATTTTTATTAATAATTTATTCATAAAAAAAACTTTTGTTGATATTTGTGATATTGAATTTTGTCCAAAAAAAAAAAATTACGTTGGAGAAATGTTGGATCAATTGACAGAAATTTAATCCACTTAACTAGAGGTTTAGAATTCAAATATTGAGAATAGACAACGTATTATTATGCTGCACTAATCAACACAAATAAGTCAGACTGACATGTAATTTACGGGCCACAATATGTTTTGTGACACTTCTTATAACACTTATATTATAATTTTTTATTATTATATATATATATATATATATATTAAACTAAATTAATATAAACTTTAAGTATGAATAAGATTATAATTATGAATGTTGCAACGTATCATAGTTAATCTTAGGAATGTTGCAGGGTGTTACAAAAGATCTGATGTGGTTGGGCTCAAAGAAAATGTTATATCAGTTTTTTTTATTGATTTTCCAAATAAAATCAGTCTGAATCCAATAAAGAACATGTGTTTTATTTACCTGTGTGAAACATGTGTTGTATAGATATGTATGTGACATCATCTGTTTGTTATTAGATAAATTGATCAGATGACTAAATTCTACTTTAGAAGAATGGATCATTATTCTTCAACAAATAGATGCTCATTTCTAAATAAAATCTATCTCTTATATTAACTCATATAACAACGGATATAGGTTTCGCACGTACAAATAAAATAAATATTCCATATATAATTCAAAATCTAAAACCAAATAAAATAATTTCTGGTATTGAAATCGGAAGAGGGAATCAGCTAATTATGGGCTCTCTCTTCCTTGACATTTACTCACATGTTAAATCAAAGAGGCTTTCTTTCATTGGTTAATTATGATATGAATCAGATCATTCAATCTTGAAGTACAAAATTATTTATATCACTATAGAATAAAAAATAAAAATAAATTTATAATGATATGATTTAATCAATGTCTATTTGGATTGGGTTTGAGTTTGAGTTTGGTTTGGTTTGGTTTGGTCTCAAACTGAAACCCCAAAACTCATTTGGATAGAGTCTCAACGAGATCTGGATCTACTTATACTATTAAATTGGGTTTTGGTTTGACTCTATTTGGGGTCACTTAATTATATGAATTCATGTGGGCCTCACCCCACGATCCTTCACATTAATTGAGCGGAGCCAATATCTATATATATAGGTAAAACTCGTCCAATTTATGTGAAGGGTTGTGAGGCCAATCCTACAAATATGGTCCTTTTATTGAATTTTTCGAGTATTTAAATTTAATTTCATTTCCCTGCTCTCAAGTTACTCCGCCCACTATTTTTTTAGTATTGGTTAAATCTCCAATCCTTTGTGACTGAGAATTTTGAGAGTGAGAGATACGACTAAACTCGATGAAACCACACCCTAGTTAACCCAAATTGAGAGAATAGTTTACAAACGATTCTAACCATTTTTTATAATGTAATTAGAAAAAAATATATTTGTGTCCTCGTCCTTTTTTTTTCAGATTGATTTGTATCTTCATCAAATAAAGCTTTTCATTTTTTTAACCAATGCTTGACGTTTCTTCTCCACACTACATTTATATTTGGCTTTTATTACTCGAGCATTAACTTGTTTCCATGTGATTTGTTGGGAGTCAAGAAATGGTTGAAAATTAAAGTTCTGGTCAACCTTTTCGAGTTTACTATCTTTGATTTTCTTCCTGCAAGTCCTTTTTGGAAAACTTTGCCTTCTTGTATTCTTCCAAATTTAAATAATAATAAAAAAAACGTTTGTTCTAACTAATGTCTCATGATTGTATCAATTATTAATAATTTGTTAGATAAATATAAATAATAACTACTGAAGAATTATAATTAAAAAAATATTTATATATTTAATTGTGAGTGTTTAAGACAAGTATGGGGAGATACAATTTCCCCCTTAAGTAATGACATTCAAAGGCCAAGAATCATGTGAGTTTTTATGCTCTTCTAAATAAATGTATTTTTCCTTTGGATAAAAAGAACTTCTTTTAATCTAAATTTCAAAAACACTTTACTCAATTAAATGAGAGGTGTAACTTTTTCAATGTGACCAATCCCACCTCTCCATAATAAAATTTCATCTCAGTGTTGTAAAAAGGAAGTGTGATCGAACTCATTGTACCAGATTTACCCTTAATTACCTTAATGATTGAGAAAACAATTGAGATACATTAATTTAAAGATATATAAACATTTTTAACTTTCCATTAATATATAATTCAAATTAGTTGGTGACTGAATTAATTAAATACAAGGGTAAATTTGGAAAAAAATACATTTAATACTTTCCTGGTTTCATAAAGTGACAGTTAATTAAAAAATAGATAAAGTATGTCTAGGCGACAGATAATTGGGAACGGAAGAAGTAGTTAAGTTAGAAATTTATTCCATCAATGTTTAAAAAAAACAAATTTATTTTTTTTGAGATTCCAAATGTCATCATGAGACTAAAATGTAGTATTGAATTGATGCTAAATTTCCAGTCCGACTCCCATGCGGAACAGATTTTTTTCGGCACATGCGAAATATTTTTTTTGCCTTAAAAATAGGTGTTCTTAGATTTTTTTTGAAGTCCAGTTTGGCAATTGCCCCATGAGAGGAAGAGAGAACTGACTCACAGGAGGAGGAGAAAACTCTAGAAATGAAGACATATTAAGCTTGCCCTATGTGTCGAGGCTTGCTTCACTGGGCTGCGACCTCTTTGACAGGTGTTCTTAGCTTAGGAACACATATTCACGCGAACAGGTGTTCTGAAATCAGAACATGTGTTCATTTGAAATTAATTTCAACTGTCAAAATTTTAATCTAACGAATGCGAATTTATTTCGCACTTGCGAAACAAAATTTGTTCCGCATAGGAGTCGTGATGCCAAATTTCAGGCGGTTCCATTGTTCTTGTCTGAGATAGCACCTGCCAGAATACGTGGAGGACTTTACATTTTATTCCAACTTAACGTTACCATCGGCATTCTCTTCGCCAACCTTGTCAACTACGGAACAGCCAAGTAATTTTTTTACTCCCTTTAATTA
>JAOWBF010000039.1:7977252-7992158 GCA_028566175.1 Vinca major
TACAAGTACCTGCAAACCAGATAACAGATCACCAACCAAAGGGTCAACTCTAGTGCTGAGGGCACTGAGCTTCCTGAGAGCAAGGGCAGCACTTGTACGGACAGTCCTGAATTTGAAGTCACAAGAGCATGATTTAAAGTCTAAAGAGACATGCATAGTACTTAAAAGCTAATGCAACGTATTAAGCATGAAGTGGATGTTATGAATTACTAAAGTATCATCCAACCGGAATAACTGAGTAAATAAATTGGACTGTTATATCTTCAGTAAACTATAACTGTACAACAGTAACAAATGGAATATAGTGAGCTAACCTTGTATTATCCTGAAGACACTTGATAAATGTCGTTTGGAGCTGAGGGAGAAAAGGTTTTAATGCGATCCCACCTTTTCGAATAATGATGCTCAGAGTGGAAAGAATTGCACTCTTAACCTGCCATGGGAATCGATCGCCTATGATACGAATCAGAGGCCTAGAAGACAAGCAAGTGAATATTCAAGTCAGTTGGGATAATATACCTTATCTAAACAGAAATCGTGAAGGGGAGAGGAGAGATGGGTGGGGAAAGGTCCAGGCATATAAACACACGCACATATGCATAATTTATACATTTATGGAGTGGCATTAAGATGGAGTACAACATCGAAAGAAAAGGAAATTAGAGACTAATATTTCCTAATCCCTCTTCTTCCTATAGACATAAATTGCAGAAAAAATATTAAAAGAATTTTGACTTTCCACGGCAAAAATACTTGGTCAGGAAGCCAAGGTTGTGAATACACAATTGTATGCATCACGATAAAGTTGTAAACATTTTTTAGTTTTTAATGCTTTAGCTTGTTGCTGAAACTAACCTACAGCCCCGTAAACAACAGCAGTAGAGAAAAGGAAATTACAATGAGAAAAAGGAATCCATGTTTATGTAAACACAACTTTCTTATTATTATTTTTTTAAATCAGTTTCCGAGTCTATAGAGAGGGTGCGAACAGTTCTTCTGTTTGTGGACTTTCCAGAGAATTCCTGGAAAGTACAATTTTTTTACTGTCAACTAATTCGTTGATAAGAGTGAGTAAGCAATTGAAACTAATTCAAGACAAAAGCGCGCTGAGATAGCAAAGTCAAAATGCTGATTACAATTGTTGGCAAGCAAATTGCAGGTCAAGTCATAAGATAACAGAGGTAGAGTAATGTGACTCATTAAATAGATATTCACAGTAATTAGCAGCAAACATGGGAAACAAGCAAACTTTGTTTAAAACAAAGTGACACAACAAGATGAAGGTTGAGAGAGAGAGAGAGAGAGAGAACAAAACCCCCAACGACTGTTATATGTGATATTCACTTCTAAAATTATACTTCTAACAAAGCTTATATAAATTTCAGTGTCCATATATATCATACCCTGTGATTGGGATTACAAACTCCTTCAGAGCTTTTTCACTTGTAACTTCAATCAACTCTCCAAGACCCACGGCTGCTTGTTCTCTCAGTTCAGCTGATCCACTGATCAGGCCCTGCGGATATTATTATATAAAAGAGATTTTAATTTAATGAAAGGAGTTGACATATTTTCCATGTAGTCGGAGAGGTCCACAGGAAACAAGATCTTAAATCGTTTTTTTTTTTATGGTGAATACAAGATCTTAAATCGTTGGTTACTTATTTTTCAATCAGAAACAAAAGGAAAGTAAGCAATAATCTATTTTGATTTTTGACCAGAAGTTGAACCAGGTTCCTTGTAAATAGGCAATGAACTTGGATGTCTAGATTTTCCTTATGCTCTTTACCCAGCACGTATCTCAAAGGAATCCAATTCCAATATGACAGTACTATGCTCCAGCAGTTCTTTAAAACAATCCGTAGAAAATTATCAAGCATTCCAAATGTATGATTTGAGTGCAATGCTCAACTTTATAATGTGTTAATTATGTACAAAGATATACCTGGAGAAAGATGGGAAGCAATGGCTGAAGTGCTTTTGGAAGACAAAGTCCAGGTATAAGGACCGGTCCTCCCTGCATTTACAAATAAGAATGTTTAACAATTAGGTAATTTAGCTTGAAATAACAAGCATATCAAGTTTTATATTCAAAATAAATTCCAAACAGAAAATGTCTCTCTACCTTCTTTTTCCTACGTTCTTTATCCCTCGAGGTAGACACTGCATCACGAACTAACTTTATGTATGACGGAAGAACCTCTTTAGGAATGGAGCTTATAACTCTTGACAAAGCTTCCCAAGCAACCTGTCCAACATGTATTCAGATAATATATAAACTGAAGTTTAAATTTTCTTATAAAGAAAAAAGAGACTCAAAGCTCTACCGAAACAGTCTGCGGATCTGTGTCACTAAGCAAAACAATAAGGGTGGATATCATGTTTGGAGATTCATCGACCAGGTACAATTTGCTATATTTGAATAAGTAGCCGATTAGATATGCTGCACTTTGTCTGATTGAAGCCTGAAAAGATAAGGAGGAACTAAGAAATGTTACAAAAATAGAAGTATTACACGGGGAGCGCAAAAAATTTGAATTAGAAAATTAATCAAAAATCATGCCTGAGCGTCCCCAACTGCCTTAAGAAGCTCCGATATCAGAGCTTCAGTGCCTTCCTCGTCGATGACCAAGACAACCGTTTCAGCAGCTTTCTTTGACAAATTTTGAACTTCCTATAGCAGCAAAAAGTTATAAGACATTAATAAGAGAGGCCAGGCCAATAACATCCACCAGGGAAAGTATTTAAAGGAAAAAATGTTTCATTAGAAACAGGAACCACAAGGTCACAAATAATGACTAGGTTCTATACCTCATCAGCATCACCCATAGCAGCTAGCAAAGCAGGAAGTATGGTACTTAGGTGAAAGTCAAGACCAGGCCCTGCAACCTCTGCTAAAGCTCCCAAAGCATGTGCATTGAAGGCACTGGAGGCGTTTGCACAATTTGGTATACATGATTACTAATTTATTCTACACCAGAGACAAGAAGTAAACGGGAAAACAATTACATACGTGAGTGGGAGATGGACAAGCTTGGGGAGGATATGTGGCAATACAGCTGTTGTCCTAACACTGTAAATCGGAAGAAAAATTATAATTAGAATAAGTTAAGAAGAATAACACACATAACACTAAGGAAAAGTAGTAAAATTACTATAGCAAGCCAGCAATTATATAAAAAGGTATATATAGAACCTCAAAATTTGTTTTAGGCCATCAAGGGCTGTGTCAGAGGTTTTATCATCCTCCAAGGCATGCAGTAGTGTAGGCACAATCTCGTCAATTGCTTGCAATCCAGCACTCTGCAAGTGCGGTAAATAATAAATCTCCAAAGCTCCAAGTATCACGACATAAGTGAAATTCCATAGGATAATTAAACGCAAGGGAAGAGTACCTTATAAAGAGTACTGAATGCTTGACCGGCAGACTCGCGAACCTCGGGAGTGCTGTTAAAGGAATAGAAGGATCCTCATTAGATGATGAATAACAAAAAACAAACCTATTACTATTCACCTTAAACATAACTGACAAGCGGTCAAAAAATACCTATCACATAGGGCAGTCCTGATAGTAGGAATAAGTTCATCCATGAAACTCAATAGCTGACTCCTACCAGCACTACCCATCACTTCACTTAGACCAATGCAGACACCCTGTATTGAAGCAGGCACTTTTATCGAACACTCTTGAACGTAGTAAAACGAAATTATTTAATGCTTAAAGTTTATAAATGTGCATGATTAATGTCTACGAAGGCTTCCAGAAACACTCTCTTTTCAGTTATCTTCCAACCCAAAATAAATCCATTTAACAGTTAGAAAGTTACGAAAAAAGAAAACATGTGATACTGAGAAGTATGAGAAGTCTCACTTGTCTTCTACTAGGATCAGGGTCATTTAACCCCTGAGATAATATAGGTATAATTAAAGGCAGTACTCTTTCCCCAAGCTTCCTAACGAGCTCACCCAGTGCTCGCCCAGCAACCTGGAAAGCATATATAACATTTCCTTTCAAACTCCGTAAGATCAATACAACTAGAAAAGTCTATTTGAACAGAAGATCAAACCTGGCGTCTTTCGGATGATGATGATGCGAGAGAACTAATTAATGTTTTCATTAGAACTGGCATTATTTCTTTAAGGGTCTTTGGAGTATTTGCAACTATTGTCTTCCATACATGCAATGCAGCCTGAAGAGAGTAAGGTTGCATTCATGTAAATCCCAACATTAACAATCTAAAAGGAACCAAATTTAAACGGATCACTCATATTGACATTATTATCACCTGGCGCACTGTCATGCTAACATCAGTTCGGACCATATACAGGGCAGCAAGAACTTCATTACGCTTATCCCTCCCAAGCACCTCAATGATAGCCCTTCCCTGTGCTTCAGTACTAGCACCTTCATCATCACTCCCACCCTCAAGAAGTGCTTTTCCAGAAGTTCCAGCAACCTAGAAGAGAAGTTCAAGAAGAAAACAATATTAGCATGTACCAATAAGGCAGTATCACCAAGAAAAGCTAAGTGAAGAGGATATGAACCTTGAATAAGAGATCTCCTAACAACTCAACAGAACTCTGCCTAATACGCCAACTATCATTGAAAATGCCATCCTCCACAGCAGGAAGAAGCAGAGGCAAAGATCTGTAATAAAAGAACAGAATTAAGAACTTAGTAGTTAAACTTGTGTATGAGATTGAATCATTAAACAGGTAAATGTCACATTCTGACATTCAAAGATTAATAAATGAATTCTGCAAGATTAGAAGAATGAAATTCTATATTCAAATCTTTCAAAAACACAGTGGCATTGAGACACTTCGCAGAAGCCTGAATGTCTGCTGCACAATCACTTAGAAAAGAGGTACTTCATGCAAATAAAATTAGGCAGGTGCATTGGGGTGGCCAGGTGGAGGGTAAACAGTTCATATAACGTAATATAGAACAAACTGAGATGGCCACAGAGTCACTTACGTTGTGGCATAGTGTTCCACCAAAACATGCCCAGCACTCAGTGCTGCATCACGCACTGATTCATTCTCGTCGGCAAGGCCTGGACAAAACCCATATGATATCTTCCATAATAACAATATTTTCAGATATAAAACATAAAGAAAATGCGTTAACCATGATGGAAGCCACCAAAAATCTTTATTTTGGTGAGAAACAACATACCGTCTAGGATGGCTGGAAGAACCTGCTGCAAGTAATTCTGGAACTGAACACCTAAAGACCGTGGAAGATACTGCATAAGGAACCATTAGTTAGCACTTAGCAAGATTCATGTATGTAAGCATGTAAAATGAATAACTTAGTCCTTACTCGGAAAAGTGTCAAGTAACCATCACGGACTGATGCTTTCTGGTGTGAACAATTGCGAATTATATCTGGAAGTATATTTTCAAAATATTCCCTTCCTAGAGCGGACAATACCTACAGATACACAATTTTAATATGGTCATTGACAAAAATTTATGGCAGATCAGGCTAAATGTTTTCCTCAAAGAAAGCTCCAGGGATTGCATATCTACCTGACATACAAAATCTTTAACCAGTATAAAAAGAAAACATAGTAACATACAGAACAAAGGTTTTACAACTCAATTACAATAGCTGCCTAGCTGGACCTATCTAGTCTTGCATTTTAATTTTAAAAAAAAAAATGAAAAACCCCAATAGAAGTCAACCCAATATCAATCATCAAAAAGATAAGGAGGATCAAGCAGTGGATATATCTGGAGTTTTTAAAAGCTTGTAAATTCCTCTCTCAACGTTATCAGTACAAGATCTCTTCTTTGACAATTATTATTTGACCATATACAAGAATCTTATTGTATAACCATGTATTGACAAATAAGAATAATGGCTAACCGTAACATCTTAGGGAGAGCAAATAAGAACAACACATGATAGAACAGCATTAACAATTAACTGAGCCTTGAATAGGGGCCACTTTGGCATGCCTCTCACATGAGTTGGGGTGGAGCCTACTTACAAAGTAGGTCCCGCCTCAACTCATGTGAGAGGGATGTGGGGTCCATATTAGAATTTTCCCTTGAATAGTTTTGCAACACTACATCACAGACATGATGACATCATGCTTCCAAGGAACATGAGAGAGCAGGTATTCTATACGTCCTAAAGAAGTTAGCCTAATGACATTTCAGTAAGAAACTGAAAATGGGTAACTAAAGTACAAATAAAAGTAACAACTTCAGGAACACAAAAGGGAAATATGAATGGTGTATGACTCCAAAATTCAGAAAACAACAGGTCATTAAGAATATCTGCAGGATGATCCACATAGTACCAATTGTTTAGTTGAATATAGCTCTTAGCAGAAGATTGAATAGCTATCCTCCATATATTTATAAATGAACCTAGTTAGAATCAAATTTAAAATGGTCGAAAACAGGTATGAATCTTTTCCTGCATGTTTAACTAGAATGTGTGAAATAATTGGCAAGCAAACTCATTGGAATTGTGCTACATGGTTTCTCATATTGATCGGAAGACGGAAGGCCAATAAACATATTTATTTCCAAGGCCAAATGTTAGTTTTCAATCCAACAAAATAAAATTAACTTGATTGCCTGTAAGATAGGAATGAAAATTACAATTTGGATTTCATTTAGAAAAAGAGAAAAAGGAAATCATGGTAGCACAAGTGAACAAATAAATAAATAAACAAAACCACAACAAAACGGAAATACCCTCTAAAAACAAGTATAGCATCTGAAAATCTTCCTTATCAAGAACAACAGACCAAACTTTTCTTTAATCAGTAGAAGAAGCAAATCAATAGCAAAATGCAGAAACTGATAAATACTACCTCACTCAGCCCTTGAGCAGCTCCAGAACGCTCAACGTTACTACCATCAGACTTCAGAGTGTCTAACAACCATGAAACAAGGTCAGGGAAGTGCTCTTCACCCAGTCCCCTTATAAGAGAACCGAGAGCTCTTGCAGCAACAGCCCGCACCTCTGGAATTGGATCCACAAGAACCTGTTTTATTTCAAATGTGTGAACTCCTCATCAAAACTTCATTACGCGGAAATATCTATTGGCTCTTTCGCTTGAAAATTTACCTTTTTAACTTCAGGAAGAAGCAACCCGATATAGGGAATCATGTCATTCGGATCAGTCACTAATGAGCACATATTTCCAACAATTTGTGCAGCCTTCTTTTTAATTTCAGCACTCCTTTCTCTAAGTCCTCTATGTACAATTGGTACTAGCAAAGCAAGTGAAGGAGCATCAATTGAATTAACAAAAGTTGTCTGCAGCAAATAAGACAGCACAGAAGTCAAGATGGGAGAGATAATGTATAGAGGATAGACAAGTTCAGGAAAACTTTGCAGAACTTTACTTGGAGAAGAATATCGAGGGAGTATCTTGTATATTCATTGGGATCTGTGAGACCCATGAGAAGTGTTGGGACCAGTGCAGATATCTCAGGATTCTTAATCACACTTCCAACCTAAAAAACCAAAATTAAAATAGTCTGGGAAAGCAAGCATGCAAGTAAAACAAAGCATTTATTCTTTTGTCAAACTTTTCACCAGGAAGAAAAACCCATACATGTTGAAGAGCTGTCTGCCCAGCCGACTGAACCTTTGGATGAGTGTCTGTTAGTACCTGCAAGAAGATTGAATAAGCAATTTGAAAATGGAAAAATACCTTACATTCTCTAAATGAATTAACTAAGTCCAAGTAAGAAAGTTGTAGTGAAATAAACCTCTGTTAACTTCGGCACAATCCTGGGGAGGCACTGAGACAATTGCTGTGGAGCGCAATAAGCCATAGCACCAAGAAGTTGCACACTACTTTGCTTTGTCCTCCATGCTTTATCCGCAAGCCCCTAACATAAAATAAAATTGCTCCATATGTATTAAGAACCTACTGTTAATATCAAAAAAAGTTTAAAGTTTTTATTTATTTAAGGGGAAAGAAAAACACCTTGCATGTAAAGGAAACTGCTAAAAGACTAACAAAAAGAGCTAAATTCAGAAAATCCATCGGCACGGCATTAACAGGTTGAAGCACTGCATATGTCAAAAAGAATGCAAGGCTAGACTACTTGTGCCCACACATTGGACTCTATCAACACCACCCGGAAATGCGCATCTTTGACGCAGGAACAAAATCAGTATAACTAAATCCACAGCAAAAATTCCATTCCAATCATAAGTTCATAACCCCCAAAGGAACTTCCATTCATAGCAGAAGACACAGATTACGATAATCAAACTATTCCAGCCTCATGGACAAGATATGTCAACAATAAGAAGCTGAAATGATCAGACATCCTTTGAGAGAAACTAAATGAAATACTTCTGAACAAAACGACTTCCTTCCATCTAAACATATACGTCGACAGATTGATATGCATAGATGAATAAATTGACTTTATTGTTGTATTGCAACATTATTTGTAAAGCAATAGGAAGCAGTTGAAATCGGTTGAGTTTGAAAACAGACGGTAATATAAGGTAATAATGTAGAAACCTTTAGAAGGGATGGGAGGACAAGCTTCACTCCTTGAGCAGACAGTTGAGACATCATTGCACGAGCAGCACCTTCAGCGGCTTCCCGAACAGCCACAACTTGGTCAGAGAAAGAAACCAGAAGTAGCGGTAACATTTGGATGACATACCTGTTTTTCATTATCGCATTATCAGTCCCTGAATCAAAATTTCCGAAGCCCCTCTCCCCCTCCAGGGGCACAGGGAAAACAAAGGGGCCAAAAGGATAGTTATCCTAGTAGTATCCGGAAACAGAGTTTTTATCTCTGATGCAGTAAAGCATACATACGGCTCAAACAATCTTCCCAGCTTCTCACAGAGGCACTCAAATGCCAATAAAGCTCCTTCACGGCTTTTTGCAGAATTTCTGCAATTTCAAGTAAATAAGAATTCAGTTCAAGAAATACTGCAGAATAGGAGTCATCTAAATGCATGCCCCCTAAAGGAACCAACCTTTGAACTACCTGCAATACCTAGTAGCAGTACCATAATTTCCCCTTTAATCAAATTTCAGATAAAGAATACCCTTGCATTATAAGATTTGTCTAAATGCATACCCCCCCCCCCAACACACACATGGAAACAACCTTATAACTGCTAACAATACCTAGTAGCATTACCATTCAAAACTCAAACTTCACAAGCACAGATAATTTACAATCCCATTACGACATATCAAAATCAGAGAGAGAGAATTGCATATTTTCTTAGTTAACATTTCTGAAATTCACCCATAAGTTAGAATCTGAAGAAACAAGATAAATGTAGATATCATTACTCATTAAATCTACTTTCTACTACACCTGTCTGCAAGACCTTCTTGTAGCACTTTCGCAATGCCATACTTCTTCAGACAAGATATTCCAAATCCCTTTACCATGCCAGCTAGTCCAAACGCTGCCCCACGGCGTTCTCCATATTTGTCACTCTTCATGAGCCGATCCAGAATTATAGAAACAAGAGCTGGTGCATCCTCCTATTTGAAGATAGGAAGAGGGGAGCAAGAGAAAGGAATTACAAGTGATTACAATATCCAGGGAAAACATCTTCAAAGGAAAACAAACTAATAATTAATTGCAATAATGAAGGATATATCCAAAGGAGAAACAGCAGTGTCAGCTAGCAACCAAAGAGATCCAAGTTAACTTAACTAGAAACAATGATGGATCAGAATATTTAAAAGTAATTGCCCAGGCAGATGTAACTGATTTCAGATTCAAAGACCATACCCAGAAAGGAAACACAGAATTTAACCAAATTCCATAACTACTCTGAAAAATGGTTAAATTTTTTTATCAATGTTGGTGGAATTGATTATCACTTTTAAAAATTGTAATTTATATTCATGCTAACAAGTAAATAAATGTGAGAGCAAAGTTCTCCAGAAACCAAGATCAATTTTATGAAATAATTTTTTTTTAAAAAGAATCTGTAGATGGAGCTTCATTAAAAACCGTCTTGAGTGTGTTACTGAAAGAGAAATGACAAGTAGATTTAGCGCGACAGGTTGCAGCAAGCCAGTTGTGGGGAAGACACGAAATTCTGACAGTAGCTTTGTAACATGTTGAACAGTCTTCTAATAATCGGCAACTATATATTTAATGTCAACGTAAAATTACATAATTTGTTAGTTCACTTCAAGCCTCCAAAGGCAAGATCCTGAACACACCTGCTTCGATTTCATTAGTGGGGAAAGGCAGGTTGAAACTGCACGTTGAACTGCTTCAGAAGGGGTGTTTAATACATCCAACAACTTCTCTACAACAGCATGAACCTTAGGATCATCCTGTTTGAGAAGCAAAAATTTCTAAATTGTAATCATATCTCCAGACTTATTCCAGTATGATGTAAGAGAAACAAATTGGTACCTTCTCCAAATGCTTTGCTAAAGCTCCAGTAAAAATAACAACGCCTTCACGGACTAAATCATACTTTTCCTCATCTGATGCCTGAATAAAGAAAACATTACCATACGATCACTTAATGTACAAATTGTTTTCGTTGAAAAAATGGACTTGGTGGTGGTTGGGTTTGTGTGTGTGTGTGTGTGTGTGTGTTGGGGGGTGGTCTAGTCCAAGTTTAATAAGGAATAATTTGTGCACAAACTAGCCCATGTGGGATAATAAACCAACACGCACCCCTCATGCCCAGGGTTGGATATTTGGAGCGTGAAGTTTGCACGACTTACATGTTTGGTGGCGCAACATTTGACTAGGTGGCCGTGGCTCTGCTATCATGTTGGAAAATTGGACCTAGGCCTAACTCCACCACCCCGAAAGGTACCTTAAAGAGGGTGAGGATTTCCAAGTCTTGCAAGGAATAAATTTGCATGCAAACTAGCCAATGTGCAAAGACCGAAGAACAAGACATGCAGGTATATAAAGACAATGCCTGTTGAATTTTGAAACTTCTTTACTAGTAAATGCATATAAAATTGTTAACATTCTTTCAATGACAATGTTATAACCTTCTTGTTCAAGTAGTTCTCGAAAATGGGAAACAACAACGACATATTATCGCTTCCATGCTTGTCAATAATCATGATTCCAGCATTGATCATCCTTCCGCGGACATCTGCATTGGAATCAGCCTGCAGTCAAAAGCACGGTAAGCCTTTATGTTGCTTAAAGAAAAAAATGCTGGTATTAGATCACAATCTCAACAGCAGTGTAAGAAACATTCTATAAATAACATGAACTACAGTACAACCACATCAACATGCAACTTACAACCTCATCTTAACAATGTGAAATCAGCATCCACTTTCATTGACTTTCACATGAGAGTAATCAGCATATTACACAACTTATGCATATAAATCAAAATCGAGTATTCCACAAACATTTTTATAAATTAATGGAAGTTAATTAGCAAAAAAGGGGTGAAGATTAATGGATGGAAGTTGAAAAGGGACCTTTACAGCAAAGCAAAACTCAGATTTTACCAGTGCTCTTGATATGAGGAATGTCATAACAACAGGAAGATCTTTTGTCCTCAACACATCTGCCACAGAATACAGTGCCAGCGCAATCCCTTGTCTGCCTAGCCAACCAGCATCTATGCTGTTGTCACTCATACCAACATCATGGATGTACAATGAAAATAAAGTGGACAGGCATTCCTGCAAGTATCCTTGATCTATTAGACAACTTTATTGGTCAGTTGTCAGAAAGATTAAAACACGGATATCAAACCTACCTGTATAGTATCTGGGTTCTCATCCAGAGCAGCAGCCAATGCTTCAGCAGCAGCAACTCGTACATTGTAGTTAACATGGGAAAGTGCTCTGAGAATTCCAGAATACTCTGTCCCAAAGTCATACCCATACCTGTCCCATATGTCCTCGGCATTTTGTGCAACAGACTAAATACATGACAACAACAATTATCAGTCAAGACAAAGCAGCTAACATCTGTAATTTATTTTCCTCAACCTAATAAAACATACTGGAATGGCCTCAAAAATAATTTCCTACTTAAAACAGAAAAAAAACAAAGTAAGCTACTTTCTTATGCAAATTAGCCCCGAGAAGGACCATATATAAAGCCAAAGGCTCCAAAATCTATAATCAAATTATTCAAAATGAAAGTTGTGTTTTAGCTACAGTAAATCTACTAAAAGAAACAACTATAACGCTAAGAAACTTATTTTAGGTTCATGGTACCACATTCGCTAGACCTTGACAAGGCAAGGAGCTAAAAGAACTAACAGACAATAAGAAAGACAGCCACTACAGTAAATCAAAACCAAAACTGCAGAAGGAAAAGATGCACAAGAATGCTCCACCTTTTCAGGATCATGCAAGGCAAGCCAGATGCTTGTTGCAACTTCCACATTCTGAGGAATGGTACAGCTAGAGACAGCAGGAATGCATTTTACTGCATTTAAGCAAGCCATTCTGACATGAACTTCTTTGGCATAGACTCCAGTCATGGCCTATAGAAAGCACACCAGAGTGAAATTTTAAAAAAGAAAAACAAAGAAGAGAAAACCAAGGGATTACTGAGCAGACTGCAGAAACAACTAATGATAAACTACAATACATACAGATGCCACTTCATCTGGGTGCAGCCCCAGGCACAACTCATTTAGTGCTGGCCCAATAGAAGCTTGGTAAGCAGGAACGATGCCAAGAACATGATATAGAACCTACAGAGATTGCATGTGCAAAACCAAAAAGAAAAATATGAAAGGAAAAAAAAAAAAGATTCTGCCCATAATTTTTCCAACAAAAAAAGAAGGGGTAAATAATAGCTAGAGGCATTGGCTGCATACTGATAGCATTCGAACCCTAGGCAGGGGTAAAAAGGAATCCATATGTAGATACAGTATCTGTAAAACATCATCATGAAGTCCAGTCTTCTTGGGAGATGAAAGGATCTTCTCCATTATCTGCACGTTCAAAAACAAAATAAGGAGAATTATGCTAGAAGGTGGTGCTTTTCCAGGAATTAGAAAACCACTAAACAAAATTGGCAAGTACGAGGTTTTGAAAACAGTTACAGCTGTTTTTTGGTGGGCAAATGGAGAGGAGAAAATAAGCATGCTTGCCATGGTAGCAAGATATCCATGCTAAATATCAAGAGCATTATTGGTTTTACATGCATGTGGTTATGCATATGCCGTTTCTAGTTTAAAATGGCAGTCCATCCCTACTTGATATTCTGCCAGACCATAAGAATGTGAAGAAAAATAACTTACCGGGAAAACAAAAGTAAATGAATCCACTGGAAGAGGTCCAGATTTACAGGAAATTGACAAGCCATTTATCACTCGCTCAAATAGACTCAAAGACGGTGTTTTATTGAGCTCTCCATCAGCACCAGAAGGAATTAGTTCCCAGGCAAAGTTAGCCTCTTCTGTAGCAATAAGCCGTAATGCAGTTGCAATTTCAAGAGACCAGTTGCACAGAGGAGGAGCACTGCATTTTGCAAGCTGCACCATGGTCTCATAAGCCACATCACCAACTATTGGCGACCGAAGTAAAGGGCTAACAAAATTGACCTAAAAATATACATTGAAAGCATAAATATTAAACCACCTGTAGCACAAGAACAGGGCTACCAGCTAGTAATAAACAACTCATCAGTCTTCAACCGTGATACTGGGCTTATAAATTTCACAGAAAATAATAAATAAAGGTATATATTGCTAGTACATTAAACTGACTTGCATAAATGTGATAAATATGAATTTTATGCACAACGGTGCATGAAATGAACCAAGTCTGATGTCATTTTCACTTCAACTCCAAAGCCCCATGATTAGGCCAGCAAAGAAGAGTACAGTGAACAGAACAACTTCAAAAATACGTATTGATCAAAAAGTCAATAAGTTGGCCCTGTTCAATGGATTTGGTGTCTGCTTCATACATAAAAATTATGAGACACAAAGTTCAAGAAGAAATACAAGATCGAGGTATTAAGTTGGAAAAGGATGCCACACAATAGGCACTTATGCAGTACACCACCTAAAGTTCATACTCCCAGCCAACATTTATGCAGTTCACACTTTTGGGATGTTTGGAGATTCGTGAATTAGCTTTTCCTTGTTCTACTTTTGTTCCATTTCTTCCTACGACAATATGATCTTTTTCCTAAATGCTGATTCTAAAAAAAATAAGGTTCATTAACTTTATTTGTCCATAATAATATCGGGTTTAAATGGTGCAACTATGTCAGGGAAATAGGAAGCATAAAAGATATAGATAAAGATAAACAATACCATAAGACTGAATTACTAAGTGGCTCTTGGAATAGTTTCTCACTCAACCAGTCTAGGTATCTTGATGAAAGGAATTGAATATGTAACTAACAAAAAGAAAGGAAAGAAACATCATATCAAATCGGCAACCAGCTTTTTCACAAATCACACTGTATTTCACGTTATAGAATTGTTCAAAAATCCCCAACTCTGCAATACACACCTCCCCCCATCCTTCTCAGGAAAACCAAAAAAAGGTTTCTTAGTTCAGCAAGAATATGGAACAGTGAAGGAAATAAGTACAGTTTAGCTGCAGAAACAACTAGCCTAAAAGAAAATGTTAAAAAACATATTAAAAGTATGTGAAGATGCAACAAACAAAATTCAGAGTCCACACAGGCAAATAATATAACAATATGGATGCAAAAGAACAAGAAAACTAGTTAAAGAATTGCAAATAACTAAAAAAGAAAACTTACCAAAGAAGGCAGTTGACTGTGTGCAAAAATAGGATTAGCTGTTGCCATCTCTCCCATAGCTCTCAACATCAAGGAAAGATTCTTTAGGATAAGCAAAACTCTTTCGCGTACAGATGACTCTTCCTTCAGCTGCAATTCGCGTGCTTCTTCCTTTGCAGTCTTTCCCTTGTCTAAGAACCAGAAAAGTGTTGGAG
>JAOWBF010000039.1:8067689-8078029 GCA_028566175.1 Vinca major
CATTGTCAAAGGTTAGGTTAGTCTCCAATACATCTGTTTCAGTGTTATTCTGGGATCAGCCACTTTGTACATTTATTGACAAAGGTTAAGTCTGTCTCCCGTCCATCCCCGCCCATACCCCCAATTATTAGGAATTTAATGGGCTATACTATTGTTGTTGTATATATCATAGTCGGACCAAGTTTTGATGAAACGTTTTCTATTATCGATTCTAAAAGTTTAATTGCATTTAGTTCTCTCTAGATTTAAAAAAAAAAACGCACTTTAGTCTGTAATGTTCAGCATTCAAACCGAATTGGTAAGAAAGATTGTGTAATATTTTCCAAGCATTCATCTTGAAATAGTGACAAGGACAAAAGGATACACATTTAGATACGTAGTGTTCCTTCTACAAGGGCTTCTAAGCTTTAAGGATACGTTTGGTGTGTCAAATTGAAATAGATTTGAATTACCTTTCTACCCAAAATAATTGCAGATTTCCATTTTCATTTCAGTGTGCAGAAGGTAAAAACATAATGGAACGTTGATTTATTTCCTTATGTTTAGTGAATCTATTGTTTGATGCCTGATTGAATGAAATTAAAAATAATATGACATAAATCACAATTAATATGTAGTAATGACAAGTCCTATATCAGCATACAGTTTATAAAAATATTACTTGAATAATATTTTTTAATGTTTAGTGAGATTTCAGTTCTCGTGGGAATTTGTTGTGTTTGTGCGCCCGATGTAAAGAATAGTATGAGTCAGACCCTCCCCTTAGTGGCAACATTATGAGCCAATCGCATGTCGAGTTCGATTAGTCACCCAAGTGATGATACCGAGTACCCATAACGGGTTAAGAAAAAAAAAATACATGTTAAAAATATATCTTAATTGTTAAAATATAATTTATATTAACTGATCAACATAGTTATAAAAATAAAGTTATTTTGGATTAAAATTATGAAAACTACGAACTGAAAAAAAATAAAATATTTACTGCTTTATATCTCTGAATTCTACCAAGAGAACTAGAAATTTTGCAACGAAGTACAACAAGTTACAATGTAATTTAAAATAAGGGTATAACAGTCACTTACTATTTATTAACTATCGTAACTTCTCATGGAAATGTCATTATTTAGGGTATGGTGTGAAATGTGTTTTCCATTTCTTTTCCTAAAACGAACATTTACGTAAAAAAGTCTTTCCAATTTAAATTTAGCAAATCAAATACTGAAATGAAAAAAGATGTTTGAACAATTATTTCATTTAATTTCATTCCAATATATATATATATATATATATATATATTTTATTGAGGGAAGAGCCTATCTATTACAAAAAATGGGGATTAAAAATAGTGAGAAGGGAATTCGAACTCAAGACTTCTACGCTATGAGGCATTAGCCTTGAATTTCATTCCAGTATAACAAACATGTCATAGTACACATAGAACATGACACTCGTTTCTCCTAAAAAAAATACCCTATGTGGCCATGCAAAGAAAAAATCCACCATGAATACTCAACCTAAAGTTTTACCTCCCTATTTTCGTGGAGGAGTTAAATTATAGGATGTGTTTTGGCTAAGAGTCGTTGGAGTTGTTTGTGTACCAATAATTCATAGAGTTTATTCCTACATTTAACAGGAAACAATCATCATTCTATACATGAATGCAAGACTAACACACTATTAGTCGTGATGTATTTGTCAGTTGAGCTATACTCGATGATAATCGAGCATGAATACTTGTTTAGATTATTAGGCGGCGGCTATGGTGCAAAACTTTAAAAGTGTCAATATATACTAAACCCTGTATTCTTTTCAACAAGTGTTAAATTTTTATGTAACATGTGTTCTCTCTTCATAAATATTTATCTGTTTTAACGCATGTAACATTAAATATTCACTTCAAAAAAATATAAACCGTTAAAATTTTATCTAATAATAAAAACAACAAAAAATGCTAACATATAATGAATCTTTTACGTTCTGCATCATAGTCGGACCGAGAGTATGATGCCAACCAAGCAGAGTCGTTGGACAGGTCCTTGTTGTGTACCTACATATAAACAATCGAGAAGTTCTCTTCTGGCTCCTGCTATAATCCTTAATAATTTATGAACAATCGGAAATCCCAAAGATTTTGAAAACCATATCCTCTTGCAAATCACTATGCAAAAACAAGAATTATCCTCTCAAACATTCTCGATTTTAAAGATGAAATCATTTCTTCTACGAACTATAAATATCTCTCTATGTTTTCTCGAATCCTCCCCTTCCCTACAAACAATTTTTCATCATCATCATCTTCCAAATCTGGCGCCAAGAATTTCAATTGCTTCATGTACTATTAGTTTAGTTTTCTTGGAAAATTTCTTCTTTGAAATCACATAGCAGTAAAGTGCAGATGAAAACAGGACACGGGTTTTCCAAAGATCTTGTTTTTTTCTTCATTTTTTGTTGGATTTGGATTTTCTTTGTTGATCAGACTTCATCAGCACTTTCACCAAATGATCAAGGTATTTTTTTCCCCTCTTAATTTAATGTAAATTCTTCTGAACTGTTCTTAATTGCTTAAAATAAGCCGATTATAACTTTATTTTCTTGGCTGCTTTCTCGATTCTGATTTTAGCTTAATAAAAAAGTTTTACTCAGTGCACAAGACTCTCCCATCAGGAGGGTCTTGGTCTAGGGAAGTTTTGAACGTAGGCAGTCTTACGCTTATTTTCCGGGGTTCTATCCGCAAGTAAACACTTGATCCTCAAGACTAATTTTAACTTAATGAACTGTGCAATCAAACGAATTAAGAAAATGATTGGATTGTCTACCTTCAAGAATTACTAGACACTATTGCACTAATCTTGATAATTCCGAATTGAACTCCTAAGTCTTTACTCCTACTACTTCTGATAATTGATAATTTCAAACTGAGGAAATACCTTTGAGAAGCTGTCCTGAAGATGATTTTCAAGCTGTTTCTGCTTATTGAACCCGGGGGAAAGGTATGGAACCGAGAACCATGTTCCAAATTGGAAGTGCTGCATCGACTGCATTAATAATTGTTTGTTCTCAGTTGCTCAGAAAAGAAACTGCTTATTATAAGCTGAAAGTTGCTTTGAGCAGTTGTCCACTGTTTTTTCACTTCTTATCTTAGCTTAGATAACTTCGCAAAAAACTATTTTGAGAAGCTATCCTGCAATGTTTTACAAAACTGCTTTTTCTTATTTCAGTTTTATAAACGTTCTTTTGCAGACAAAAACGTTTTTTTCAAACCGTTTAAAGAAAACTTCAGCAATTGAGAATAGACTCGTACCTTGAGAATTATGTGGTTTTCTGTTCTTGGAAACTAATAACCAAGTGCCAATTTTGTATGTAGTTTGTGGGCTAAACTTCAGTTCCTTTCCTTATGTACCAAGTGGGGATTGCAGCTCTGAAAAGATCAGTGATTGGAATGGAATACCAACGTCAGGTTGTTGTCAAAATGTCCTCGAGACATTATCAAGGGCATTAGCTTGGCAAGCAGTCACTAATGGAGGGGGCGATCTTTTCATAAAAGAAGATCAATGGAAAAACTGTGATATTGCGTTTAAACGTCAGCAGTCTGTTTCAATAAAAAAATGTGGCTTCGGTGATCTCTACAATGGAATCTATCCGTGTTCTAGCACTATACTTTCAACTCTTAAACAAAAACAAAGTTATCAAGATGTCTTAAGTGAGTGTGCTTCATTCAATCCTTCTTTTGATGATGCTTGTAATGATTGTACAAATTCAATAATAAGCGCGAGAGATAAGTTGATAGATGAGTTAGGTGCGAAACAAGATTCTACTCAAAAAGGGGTATGTGTGGTTGCTCTTATTGTCGCGGTTACAGCTGCAAATATCAATGATCAATCTGCTATTGATGATTTTTACCGGTGTTTGCCTGCTTTGAACGATAAAGGTAAGACCGAGTTCATCATTTTCAGTTCTGTTTTTTGTTCATACATTTGAATTTTTCTTTCCTAATAATAGGATTTTCTGAGTCTTAAACATTTGAGGTCTGAATTCTAGCTGATACTCTTGTTTTTCCTGCAGAAGCTGGGAGCTATTTCAAACTGAAATGTAAGTTTTACAAAACTCTTTGCTAGGTAAAAGCAATTTTCTTTGAATGATGTAATAATACTCAAGAAATCTGTTTACTTTATCAGCTTCTGTTGCAAAAACCCTTCTAGCGATCTTTTTGGGGTGCGTTGGGATGATACTGGTCGTCGTGCTGATTAAGTATGTAACCAAGAATGGTAAGAAGAAGCATGAGAAAAGGTCTATGAAGGTTAAAGAGACTGCATTTTCAAGCCTTTATATATTTTCTAAAGCTGAAATTGAGAATGCCGTTAACTATGGCAATGAAAAGAAGTGCCTTGGGCGAGGGAGTGCAGGGGTGGTTTACAAAGGCATTCTACCGAGTGGACAAGTTGTCGCCATTAAGCAGATCACTGCAAACAGTACCTCAGACTCTTTTAAAAGGGAAGTTGAAGGCCTTTCTAAAGTTCGACATCCACACCTTGTCTGTCTATTTGGTTATTGTCAGGAAGACGGAGAGCAGTATTTAGTCTACGAATACTGTTCATCTGGAAATCTAGCTCAGCATCTTCTAAGTACGCAACTAATTTTTTTCCAGCGTTTAGAAATACATCTTCATCTTGAATTCAATAACTGATGCAAGTATTGATTTCAAGAAGGTTTGATTTTATCTCTTAGTCAGGTTATTTACTGCCTTGTATCTGTTTACAGAGAAAGATGCTGTCTTAACATGGGAAAGAAGAGTGAAAATCCTGAGAGACTGTGCCTTTGCACTGAGGTATCTCCATCATTATCCGGATGGATGCATTGTTCATAGGGACATTAAGGTAAATTACCCCATTTTCTTCTATCATCTTGAATCTTTGAGGGATTTGTCTAGGTTGAAGAGTGAAATCGTGTAAGAATGATGAATGATGTATATTAGCATGGGGCTAAGAGCCCATCATCAACTTGCAATATCTATTTTGGCATAGCGAGGACAGCCAAGCTGTTGACTGTGAGTGATATCCGTGCTCTGGGGCCTGCAGACACGGGGTGTGATAGATATGCTTCGATCACTATAAACTATAACATTTAGACCAGTATAGTAATTTGTGTGCATTCTACCTATGGAAGCATGATCATTTGTACTCATTTTGGTTTCTTGCTGGAAGAACTTGAAATTTTCCTACTAAATAGTGATATACAATACTATATGATAACATCTTTTGATAAAGTTTCCTTCTTTGGTCCATAGCTTACAAACATTCTTTTGACTGAGAGTCTGGACTCAAAGCTATCTGATTTTGGGTTGGCAAGGGTTCTGGAAATGGAAGAGAGCAAAGTGTTTACAGATGTTCGCGGAACCATAGGCTATATGGATCCCGAGTACATGAGTAATGCCAAATTGACATGTGCTAGTGACATCTATAGCTTTGGCATTGTCGCTCTGCAAGTATTATCGGGACAAAAAGTGTTTGAACTCGATCTTACTGCCCGGGACCAATTGACTCGAAAGGTATCTTCTGAACTTTTTAAGTAAGAAATGCCATTGGGTCAATTAGTTGGACGCCTAAAGAGGGGATTTTTTTTTTTTTTGAGTTCTTGCAGGCAAGGGATGTGAGTATGGGAAAACGCCCACTTAAAGATTTTGAAGATCCAAGGCTGAACAGCAATCTGAATACCGTAGACTTTGAATCAATCCTTCAGCTTGCAGTCTTGTGTGCTGCAAAATCAAGTGCTGGGCGACCATCCATACACATTGTCTTTGAGGAGCTCGACAAGGCATGGAAGAACACAGTCACAAACATGGTTGGTCTTTCCATTACCAGCACCTATATTTCGGTTTTAGATCTCTTGCAACATCATCCGTAATATACTCTTGATTAAATACTATAATAGGAATGTCATAGAGGATCCGGATTCCCCATTCTTAGCATGAGAAAACTTTAAGATAAATGCTAACCATTTGGATGTTTTCTTCTTTCTTAGAGGAGTAGGAGCAAATCAGCAACGCGTTCAAGGTCACAAGAAGTGGTACCAGTTTGAGATTCAAGTACTGAATGCAGATGATTCCTCCATAGTTAATTACATTTCAAGAAAAGGGTCGTAAGTCGATCACAATGCCCCCACAACATGTAAAAAACAAGAAAAATGAAAATAAAGAGGATCAGGAGAATGATCATAACATCCCAGAAAACTGGACCTCAAGTCTTTACTTTTTGAATATTACAAACAAGCACATTCCTTTGGTTCACTGTTTTAGGACATTACCTTGGGTGACTGGGTTGGGGAGGGGGTTGGTTGGTTGAAGAAAATGTAATTTTGATTTCCTTGTAATTTTGTTTTTTCCTGACCCCTTCCTTTTTTCTTTTTTCTTTTTTCTTTTTTAACTTCCTTGTAATTATTGAACCCATGAATGAATTTTCCACGTAGATATCCTACTATTTTGTGAGAAAAAGTTCAATAAAACCAATCTATATGAAAATTTCCCCTCTTATTGATTCCTTTTACTTGGTTATCAGAGTTTTTTTTTTAATCCTAGACTCCTATAGTAGTTGTACCGGTTTTTTATTTGAGAATTTCTATTTCGGAGATTAAAAAAGTGAACTGCTTATGAAAAGAAAAAAAAGTGTAAGACCCAAAATGAAAATCCAAGTTAGAAAATGTGTCAAGTGTCCAAGTGCAGCAATAGTCATAGAAGTCACGAGGAAGAAGGACAAAACATTGATTTGTAATCAAAATGATGTTTGAGCCTAGTAATTGGTTAGTTTTCATATTTTAGTTGAACTATTTTGTTCTCCACCCTTTTTAGCAGGTCATATATGGTTAGCGAGGAAATCATATGTCCACATACATGTTCTCACTACTCAAAATTTGTCATGTGACAATTTTTTCCAATTTCATAGATGCGGAAAAATAGTTATTCCGCACTAAAACCAGATTGCAGTCCATCCTGTCAAACAACATCAGTCAAGATATCATAAGCAGAGACCTCACTTTCTCCTGCAACTTTTACATACTCCCTCCATTCCTAAATATAACTCTTTAGACAATTTTAAAATAACTTGTCATTTTCACCGAAAGTTTCAATATTACCCTTCTCACTTCTATAGCATAAGAAAAGAAAGGAAAAAATAAGGATGACAAGGCAGCAAATAAAAGAAATGCCAAGAGTATATTTAGAATAAATTGTTGACAACTAATAAAAGAGGCTTAAATGACAATTAATTTGAATACCTATAAATCTCCTAAACGACAATTAAATGGGAATGGAAAGAGTACCAATTAAGGAGAGCTGTGTATGAATAGGGTTTAGCTTAATATTTTACCAAATGGTGAAAATTTTCAAATTCTTCGATGCTCAGTCCTAAATCTACTCAAAATGTTCAAACCTTTCTTCAATACTCTGTTTCTGAATAAAGTGTCATCTGAATTCAAACCTTTCTCACTAAAGACTAATTCAAAAATCATAAAAATTCACATTATAAAAATCACATAACAAGAGCAACAGTGACACAAGGACGTTTCTTAAAATCGGAAGCCAAACCGAATTTTAAGTTTCATAACCAAGGAGTTTGTAGCTGCTTCCCACTTTCTTTTTCTATCCATCCATATTCGGAAAGAGATAAGAGACTCGATATGTACACAGAGGAATGCACTTGCTAATCTGCTTCCTTTTTCCCTGTATGTATACACTTAATTTCATACCAATACGATGATCTATCGTGATCAGCATATAGGTACATCAGCAGATATAATAATTTTCTGCAGGCGGGAATTAGAGCGGCTACTTTATCACATCCTAAACTTCTAACCTATCAAGTGCATCACCATCATCGTTCTCTGAACTTCGCTCACCTCGCGAGATCATGTTCATAATTTTCTTTGTGGCTTGGCTAACAGCATGAGAAGTCTTCTTCGCTGCCCCAGCAACAACCGGTTGGAAAGAGATAGGGGGCAGGTTTGCCCTCTCCTCAATTATTGCTGTTCAAGGAAAGAGCAAGTTTTGTAATCTGATTCACAAAGAGATTAGAGGTGACAACTATATAAACTTGAAGTAAAGGTGTAACCATACACATTGTTTGTTGTCGTGCTATAGAACCGATTTGTTGGATTCCAGCTCCTGCTGCTCGCACAGCTTGACCAGATTTTTTCACCCCATCAGCTACCTCTTGACTAATCACCAAACAGAAAAAGCACTGTAACTCTAGCAACCATTATCATTCTCAATCAGTTAAGATCAAACAAAATATAAACTACAACAACCAAGCCTTAATCCCAAAAGATTGGGGTCCGCTAAAACAAAATAGAAACTAAAAGATGTAAATTGGGGATCCAACGGAAAGATGAAAGACAAGGCGAAACTGCATATAAAGTAGATGGGCCTCACATGGTTTACAATATAACACCTAGAAAATCATCAGATTATGCATTAGTTCAGATTCTGGTACAGCAAGTAATAGCTTCATGGAGTTACGTCGAGTACTTTTCAGAAGAAATTAGCAGGATACGACGAGGAATTTGGGGGTCTCTCCTTGTTTTTTTCCTCCTTTTCTTTTTCCTTTTTTTTGTATTCTAGTTCAGAAACTATTAGCTAAGTCCCGACAACATTCAACAATATTCAAGGAACATCACTATGCATATCTATTATAAACTACGTGTTGATTCTTTCTGAAGCCCCCCCAATTGAATTCTTCCACGTGCAACCAGTGAAAATGTCATCTTCTGTTTAAAATAAAGTTACCATTCTTTTTGGGCTCCCGACTTATACGCAGAGTGAACGGACAGCTTTCTATTCACATGTTGGCTTCAAATATTTCTATTAATTTAGTGACTGCTAACTTAAAAGAGTATACATATTGTTTCAACAGAGGTTTTTTTTTTATAATTCTTCTCCAAAATAAAGAAGTCCTCTAAAACTCTATCACTGAAAAAAGATGAATCCTGACTTTTCACCCAAGTAGTTCAATTCAATCCAACACAAAACCTTGTAAAAGAATTCCAGAACAAATCCACTCTGGTACTTCCTACAGAGCAATTGAATAGAATGCTGTTAATAGGTGATAGTTTTTTTTCTTAGTAACTAATACTATACTATCTCCTATTTTCCATTTTCCATTTTCCATTTTCAACATTTGTCCAAGATTGGGGTAGACGCTTTTGTCCTTTAAATTTTTTCCTTAAACTCATGCACAAATTTTTTTGGTCAGATGCCAATCCAACAAATGTTCGCTACAATTGGAAATGTGAACTTAACCACCCTTTTTAAACGCTCAATGTCTCACAATCCGTAATTGTAAGAAGCAGCAATCAGTAGCAAAGAGCAGTCCCCATGCTCATAAATAGTTACTTAAGGGGGGGAAATTACCAAGTATAGAGTCTACGACCGCTAATTTTGTTCTCAGCCCCCATGTTATTTCGTATAGAGTTAGTAAGTAATACCCTATGACCCAAAAGGGGAAAAAAAAGAAAGATAGTCACCGGATTTCTCATTAATAAACATTATATAATTTCTGTAGCTACATAAAATAAGTCGAAGTGAAGTATACTTGGTCTAAAATCGAGCATAGAGATTATATCGATAATTTGATCTAATACATGAGAAACCGTTTAAAACTTATACCAACAATAGGCGTAATCGATAAACGAATATATGTACCTATGTCTTGCACTTAGTTATTCAAAATATCATAGAATTTAATAAACAAAATTCTTTAGAAGCTTTACAAGTTAGAGTTCTATCGTCTAACAATCACTAGCTTTT
The DNA here is from genome assembly GCA_028566175.1 of Vinca major. Lineage (NCBI taxonomy): Eukaryota > Viridiplantae > Streptophyta > Magnoliopsida > Gentianales > Apocynaceae > Vinca > Vinca major. Next base: position 8,077,486 of record JAOWBF010000039.1, read on the forward strand.
TCTTAAAGGAAAAAAAGGGATTCAAAACTAATAAAAGCCAACACAAGGAATACGAATCCAGTAAGAACACAAACTAGCATTTCTAGGGTCCCTGTATGCACTTCCTTGGGACCCCTTATAAGACATGAGAACTCTGCAAACAAGAGAATACTTTAGCTCAAGTTTTACCATAGTGGAGTACAAGAACTAGTTATTGCTGATATTCCGTCTCTTGGAGTTTCAAATTCTGAAATCCTTAGAAGTTCTGTATCCTTCAAAAGCAGCAAGGAAATTAGTAAGAATTCTTTTCATTTTTCTCATACATTTATTCTTCTTGCATACCCGTCCTGCAAAACAAAGAAAAGAGAGAGCACCTTACCCTACCTACCAAGACATTGTATTTCTACATCTTAAACATCAATGTTAAAACATTTCAGTGTTGCACTTAACAACTAAAGCTTTTTCAGAATCGGGACTAATATTCTCAAACACAGTCTCAAGAACTTTTCTCTAAACACCCTATTGGGATTAACACCTATTCAAGCTGAAGAAGATAACATCTAGG
>JAOWBF010000039.1:8092597-8104307 GCA_028566175.1 Vinca major
CTATGCCGTCGCGTTTGCTACGGAATCATACCCTAAAATCAAAGCCAAAAGGCATCAGAGAAGGCAGACCCAAGAACCATTTTGATTTATGTGCACATCACCGTGCTTTTTTCATTCAGCATCCAGTGCATTAGTGGTGCACAGTACATAGGTCTTGTCAATATGGTCCAATATTTTATTATCGACTTCTCTAATATGTATTTCATTACCTCATCCAAAATATTAGCCACAATGGCACTTTTTTATTTTTCCCGTAATAAGTACAACATTTGCAATGCCAATGAACATTTAATGAGTTTTTACCATTCTTACCTCTTCTTCTAACTACTACTCTAAAAGGATATATTAGTCCATTTTCTTTGAATTTTATTTTTTTTAGTCTCCTTAATAATCGTGTGAAAAATGCAAATATGGCTAATATTTTTGGACGGAGGGAGTGTATTAATCATGGAGGTTGATGTGTCTTTAAAATTCTCTCTCACGCAGACAATGATATATAAACAACCTCTAAGGTCTTGATTTTTGTTTCTTGCCATAAAGTACTTTAAATACTAATTTTGTGCTAATTTATCTCTCTGATGAATTGCTACATCAATTGTTATTCTTAAAATAATATCATTTCCAAGTTCTTCATTCTAAGTCATTGTTGTATGTTTTTGTCATTGGCCCTGATGTGGTGTCTTTATTGTGCAGCTTAAATTGTTTAACCGACTTGCTACTATTCAAAACGATGGGACTGTGCAATTTGAAGTTCCAGATAACATTAAACCCCAAATTCCCCATCTTGACCCTGGAGTCATGTTTGGTGAGGATGGGGATGTAGAATTGATAGATGCTGAGGCTATACAAGATTTACCGCCTTTGCAGATTGTTATGCTTATCGTTGGAACACGAGGAGATGTACAGCCATTCGTTGCCATTGGGAAACGTTTACAGGTAAAACATGCCGATTCTTTGTGCTCAGAGAAATCCCCACCCGTGGACAAACCTAAGAGAGGGAGTCTAGAATTGAAAAAGTAGAAAACATTTCTCTTTGAGTTTCAATTCAAGTATGTTCCCCAAGAAAATTATTGTGATAATATGCAGAATATGTCTTGTTAATTTAGTAATGTGAACAATAATAATTCTCAGTATATGGTAATGCTAATGCATGATGAGCGGAGGTGCCTCACTTTAATAAGTTTGGTTATTGCCTGTAGTAATATCTTTTAGTTGCATCCAAAGAATTATACCCAAAAGATCCCTGTTACTTGTTTGAGCACTTTTAGCACTGATCGTTATAAAGTAAGATCTGTATATCATCTGAATTTTCTGGTTCCCTTTTGGCAGGAGTATGGTCATAGGGTGAGACTGGCAACCCATTATAATTTTAAAGATTTTGTCTTGACCGCTGGCTTGGAGTTTTACGCCCTTGGTGGAGATCCAAAAGTCCTTGCTGGTTGTAAGTATCTAACCGAACTTTATTGTATAGGATATTGGTCAATTTTTTCTTTGCTGATGTTTGCATGATAGTGCACTTCCACAATTTTGCAGTATTCTTGCCAAATAATTATTTGGGCGTCGGAATTTTTTAGTTTTAATTATCTTCGTGCGCGCGGTTGATGCTTTCTTGAGTGCATAGTATGCCTATTGTGCTTTCATGTTTTGGGAAAAGATGTGATAAAATGTTATTGATTTACCTCTTTAACTACTGAAATGTTAAATTAGCAATGTTCGGGAGCTGAAAGATGACTATGATGCATCAGCCATAAGCTTCATGGCTGTAATTTTACTCTTCAAAAAATTGACAAGGACCACATCATTTTCTGAACATGCCTATATACTTAATACTATATGAGAATAGCAGAAGAACTTGAGATACCAATATGTTGCAAACTGATAAAAAGTCTGAATTCAAGATGTTTTTCGTGGAATACCATATCGTATTATTCAGAAACATGTAGTTTAACAAAAGGGTCAAGAAAGTTGCATCACTCTTAATTAGAATTTGATTAATCGCTCATTAACATGTGGTAGCACCTTTACTGGTAGCTGAGTTGGAAGTTTTAGATTACTACTACCTTGGCGGAAAGTCACATTTATGACATTTCCTTTTAAGATGATTGCTATGTAATATATTTCCCAACAGTTTTGTTTGCTTTCCTCTATCGCTTCGTCATTCTTGCATTACTTTCGAAGTGATTGTGTTTTCAACAGAGATACACCCATCGCCCAGCTTGCTTTTCACCAATATGGAGAGTGAGGATGGTGGTCCATAGACTCTTACAAATTTAGCTATTTGCTTTTGTTTGTTGTCTTCTATCCTCACATTTTTCTTGCTTTGCTTTAAAATTGAGTGTGTTGTTGACACTCTTACACAGATCATCCTAGTTTTTTAAGTTCGACGGGAAACGGAGAGTGGGTGTTTCATATCTTGATTTTGAATTTTAATGCGTTGCCCTAAAACTTGACAAAGTACACTTGGCCAGAACATTTGGTTACCACTCTACCATAATCTCCAACACAAAATTCTCATTTTGGCCCCCATGTCTCCTTTCACAAACAATTCACTTTTTCAAACTCCGAGACCGAAATTCTCATACAAAAGACTAATCCAAACACACTATTATGAGTGTAAATGTGGTGTTGGGGGGGGAGGCAAACTCAAACAATTGAAACATGATGTTAGAGGCGTGTGTTCGGTTTTTTTTTACAGCAGTTATAGAAATTTGACCCTCACCTGGTCTTATTGGCTGAGTAATTAGGTTTGATACATGTAATTTCGTGTCTCTGCAAAGTTGATGTTTGCTTGCGCTATTTGCATACTACTGTTGCAGTTCAAAATTCACTTGGTGTTTTTGATTAACTAGTCTTGTGTTTATTGCAGACATGGTAAAAAATAAAGGTTTCTTACCGTCGGGTCCTTCTGAGATTAATATCCAACGAAATCAAATAAGAGAAATCATATTCTCTTTACTTCCTGCGTGTGTAGATCCTGATCCCGACACTAAAGTTCCTTTTAAAGCTGATGCTATAATTGCCAACCCCCCTGCATATGGTAGTAATCTCTTCCAGATTTTTGTATGTTTATTTCTCTTCATTTTTTGGTGGATAAGCAGGGAAAAGGGGATATGCTTCTAGGGATACTATCTCATATATTATCATCATTTTGCTACTACTAATTTCTCATAGAATGTCAGTTTCCTTTTTCAGGACATACGCATGTTGCGGAGGCACTAAAAGTACCGTTGCATATATTTTTCACAATGCCTTGGACGTAAGTTCTCTCCTTTTTTATTTTTCCATATTTTCTTTTACTATAGGTTCTATCTTTGTGGTCTCGTGCCTTGAATATTTGAATTGGAAAATTGAAAATTAATTTACTATGCGCAGTTTTATTTCCTTATGTTCTTTGACTTCTCCAGGCCAACAAGTGAATTCCCACATCCTCTTTCTCGTGTGAGACAGTCAGTTGGATACAGAGTGAGTATCCTTTCATAATTTTCTATATCATCATTTTTGTTCATTGTTAACATTTATCATTGATGACCTTCGAATTTGGACTTTCTTTTTGGCAGTTGTCTTATCAGGTCGTTGATTCATTAATTTGGCTTGGAATACGGGATATGATAAATGAATTCAGAAAGAAAAAACTTAAGCTAAGGCCTGTGACGTACTTAAGTGGTTCTAATAGTTCTCAGCCGGATGTGCCTTACGGATATATTTGGAGCCCACACCTTGTTCCTAAACCAAAAGGTCTTTTTCCACTCATTTCTTATTATTGTCACTAGTATTGAATTTTGTGCCATGTCGCTCATTTCTTAAGTCTCCTATGCAGATATGTTAATTTTGATCTTTCGAGAATGATGAATTTCTTCATATTCTGATTATCATAGTTACCACTTACTTTTGAGTTCTTGTTCAATTGTTTGTTATGGCAAATCTTAGGGAGTATTAATTAACTAATGCATGCAAGCTGCTAAAAAATTTCAAGATGTCTCTGATCTATTTTTAGTTCGCAACTTCGGACATCCTTTTAAATGAAACTAGTGGTATTTCCAAAAATAGGGCACTCTCCAACACTTAGTTATTTGCTTTACATGGTTGAACGAACTTGATGAAATCATGATATTTATGCAGGCCAAGTCTTTTGACTATTTGATAACAAACTAGATTTTATCGGCGCTTCTCCTTCCCGTCTGGCCGTCTCATCTTATAATTGTTCTCCAATTTTTTGTTGCAAGCTTTGTGTTCATATTTAATAATCTACTTCATAGATTTTTCTAATTCTTTTTTAATTTCTTTTCTGAGGATCGAAACTGGATAAATTGGCACTAACTTCGCATGCTTTATTGTATTTTATGGGAATTTATTGCAATGTAAGCAGTTGGAGCACAGATGATATGAGATGCCGTTCTAATGATCTTGGTTCTTTCATGTCTTACAGACTGGGGGCCCAAAATCGATGTAGTTGGGTTCTGTTTCCTGGACCTTGCTTCAAATTACGTTCCTCCGGATCCCCTTGTGAAGTGGCTTGAAGATGGTGAAAAGCCCATTTATATTGGCTTTGGCAGCCTTGTGAGTTTCACTTGAATAACTTCTGTCTGGTTCTTATTAATATTGAATTAGTTTGTTTCACGAGTTTCTTTTTCAAGGCTGTACTTGGATTCGATTTCCGCACAATCTCAAATGCAGTTTTTTATTACTTTGGGCCCACCTTTTCTTTCACGGACAACTTACTTTTACACTTACCAAGACAGAAATTTCCGCACAATCTCCAGTACAAACTTTTACTCATCTTTCAGCTGATATAAAACTTATCTCTAATCTTTTGAGTTCTTCGTTTCTTGTTTGCTGCAGCCTGTCGAAAAACCAGAAAAGATGACTCAGATAATTGTTGAAGCTTTGGAAAGGACGAGACAAAGAGGCATCATTAATAAAGGCTGGGGTGGTCTTGGAAATTGTATGATGCTTTGCTTTTACCTATTTTATAACTTTGCCAAGCATCAAGTTTTAAAGATTGGTGTATTATTAGATGAGACAGCTCCTCATAAAAATTAACAATTTTTCGTTCTCCATTTTCAGTAGCAGAGCCGAAAGCCTTCGTGTACTTACTGGACAATTGCCCTCATGATTGGTTGTTCTTGCAATGTGCTGCTGTGGTAAGTCAAATGTTCTAATATTTCTTGGATTCTTAAACTTGAATTTTCTGTGAATTTAGGAGATAAGAACTGCTTAACTCATACGTGCCACCATTCATGGGATACTCGGGTTTCTGCTAGTGATTTTGTTCGAGTGGAAAAATTGCAAGGTCGTCGGAGTTTGAATACCTAGTCTGTAGAGATAAAAATGCTGCTGTGTTCAATCACTATCGCAGATGCCTATGGACGTTTTATCGTCTTGATTGCTCTCTCTAGATCTAGTTTCCGACTCTTTAAATATATACTTTTCCTGTTTAATCTTTTTTACTCATAGCTGTGTTTGTATTCAAAGTTGAATTTGCGCATTTTTTCAAGGTGCATCATGGAGGGGCCGGAACAACAGCAGCCGGTCTTAAAGCTGCGGTAACTATGCTGCTCGCTTCAGTGGCTTGGGGTCTTTTCGTTGATTTCCTTACATCTTATTCTCAACTACTTTTTTTTTCCAGTGTCCTACAACTGTTGTGCCGTTCTTTGGGGACCAACCGTTCTGGGGAGAACGCGTGCATGCCAGGGGAGTAGGTCCTGCACCTATCCCGGTTGACGAGTTCTCACTTGAAAAGTTAGTTGCTGCAATAAATTTCATGTTGGATCCTAAGGTAATCGGAAAAGTTATGAATTTCATCCTTTGTTAATTAATAATCTTCCCGACTTTGATTTTTGAGTGTTGCGTATCAGGTGAAAGAGTGCGCTGTGGAACTAGCGAAGGCTATGGAAAAGGAAGATGGGGTAGACGGAGCAGTGCAAGCTTTTCATAAGCATTTTCCTCGGAAAAAAGATGAACCAGAGCCCGAAAAGAAGCATCATTTTTGTTCTTTAAAACAATGCTTTGGCCATTCCTAGTTTTCAAGATCAACCCTTCATATGTTTGTATTGTCTTTGATATAGAAAAGAGAAGGGAAAGAGAGAGAAATTACCGAATGATTGAAACAAAAATTATTGTATTGGTACAATTTTGGTATCTCAGCATGGGAAAAATTCGGTATGGGTTGGTCCTATGTGATCGGCCCCACACTCTCTCACATAAATGTTTGCGGGACTTACTTTGCAGGTGAGTCCTGAACAATTTTATGCGAGGGAGTGTGAGACGGTCACATAGGACCACCCATACCAAACTTACCCCTCAACATGTGGGTGCTTAATTATTACGGACAATTGATATACTCAAACATATATTAAGTGCACTTTACAGTGTAAAAGTACATGAAATAATGTTCACAATATACCACTATTGGGTTGACCTAACTTTCATCCGAACCTAAAATTACACATGTAGACCAAGTTCATTCTCAAATATAATTAACTTTTTACCTGATTCAAGATAACTCAATCTAGTTTCGCCAGTGCACATACGAATCACATCGGGACATGTGTAAAACATGACAGGTGTCGTAAAATCATTACAGATTTTTGTTTAAGATCAATCTTGACGGCCAAAAATTTAATCCAATGGTTGCGTGCAGAATTTACTCCAGTTCCGCACTGGAGCCACAGCCCAACAAACGAGCACCAAAAGTCAAATACATCATATTTATTTCTTCTGTCATTACATATTAGCGACCAGACATCTAAATAAACATATGAGCAAATCAACAAAATAAAAATAAATTATCACATCTGTTATTTGTAGCTACCAGCAAAAGCTTCGACAGGTGCAGAGAAAAGGTCAAAGAAATATACTCCCCCTCCTAAATTAATTGAATTGAATGTTCACTTTCCTGTTAAGAACGAATAAGAAAGTGGACGTTTAATTTGGAATGGAAGGAGCAACTAGAATCCCAGAAAAACTGTCTTTCAAGCAGTAGTCGATGACCGACTTTTTGCTAGCTTCCACAGCTTTACCCACTCCAGCATGGTTTCAGCAGCACGAGAAAACACGGAGTCCGATGGTCCCAATTGCTCCATCACCGCTGTTGCCACCTCGATCACACAATCCTCAGCTGTTTTCGCTTCTTGCGAGAACTTCATCGATTGAAAGAAAGGGACGACTTCCTCCATTAGTTTCACTCCTTGCCATTCTTTCTTCAAACTTTCAACTGCATTCCCTCTTTCCTGTCTCCAAACGTAAGGAAGTCCAGTTTTCACGCCATATCCCAGGTGATCGCATATTACTTTGACACACATCCCGCTCCATATGTCTTCCACGGTTTCCCATCTCACTGTTCCTTCCTTTGCTAACCTAAACGCTGGCAGCATAGCTGGGCCTAATAACTCGCGATCAAAAGCAATGTTGATCCCACTCACAGGTAGCATAGCCCCCGCTGGTACAGTGAGTACAGCATCCACAAACCGAGAGTTTCTCTGACTTGGCTTGAGGGCCTGTGTAGGTGCATCATAGTCTGCTAAATTAAGCCACAGCCCACATGAAAGTGCACACGAAACCCCACTTCGCAAGCTAAACGGATATCCACGAACAAAGTCTGCTCCTTTACGGAAAGGGTCATAAAGAGTATTAAAGAAAAATGGTGTTGCAGGGGTAATCAGGTTAGTGATATGCTGCACAATGGGATCTACTATTTCACCCTTATCATTTTTTGCAGGGACGCAATCATCATCAACTGCAATAATGTATTTTTTGCAGGACATAAGATAGCCAAAATACCGGCACGAATATCCAGAGAAAATGACAGAAGAAGCACCCACGGCCTGCTCTATTTCTGGCTTCGCATAAACATCAACATTAAATCCAGGTGGAAGTTTAAGGTCCTCTTTCATTTCAGGGTCCTTGACAATTATCAGGTGGAACCTAGAAAACAATGGCTTCCACTCCTCCATAAATGATGAGAGGTCGGAATTGAGTGCACCAATCACAATATCAACATCATCATCTTTAATGTTAAGTTGAGCCATGTGTTTTTTTAAGTCAAACAGAGCAAATAATCAACAAAGTTTGTCCTACCGAGCACAAGTGTGTTTGAATCTCCAATTAATCAGTAATATTTAGTGTGTCAAACGACGTCAAAATTTCTCGGAGCACCCTGTCAAGAATACGAAAGATCAAATACAGCTTTGTCAAATTCTAATACAAATATTTTACCAAATTCCTTACTGGTAGGAAGTATAGGAGTCAAAACGAGCTGGATATTAAGTGATTCAATCAGAGCGAGGATTTCTTCTTTGCCAGTAGAAACAAACAGCTTCAAGATTTTCTCAGTTAGTTTCCCAGCTCTCAAGGTTCTCTGCAATTCAAGAGAATAAAAGTATTTATACACACAGAAACCGCATAAACTATGTATGAGCCCAGAACTTCAAACCGAACAACTCAAACGATTCAAGCCGTTTGCTCAAGGCTAAAAAGAACCATACAGAAAAAATTGTCATTCAGCTACTAGAGCAACTTCAGAATTCCAGTGCTTTCTTTGGGGAAAAATGAGTAAAAATCAATTAAGCATATCTGGCCAATTTGAAGTTAAAAATCGCTACCAAGAGAAACAAACAACGTTTTTGGAAGCAGGGGAGGGGGAGCCATTCCTTAAAATCAGAAAAAAGACTTCACTTTAGACAAGTTCGGTGGCAAGATCAACTCACTGATGAACACAGCAAAAAAGTGGCGAATTTATCAGCAAAGAAAATGAAAGCGAAGAAGGTGGCATCGCAAGAGATTTTATGATTAACAGTAGACGGTGGGGCCTTCAGCTGCATTACACTATCATAAAGCGTTTTAACAACTGCAAATTAGGAGGGTAGACAAGTTCAGTTTCCAATTCCCAGCTCTTCAAACTTGTACATACTTCTAAACTAGGCTTGTTATTTGAAATTCAAGCACAAACATGCTTTTATCCAGTTTAGCCGAAGATGAGATCAAGCGTCATCACTCATTGCGTACTTACTTTCTAAGACACAAAAATATAAACAGCTAGCACTCTGCTGATAATTCAAAAAAGGTTATCAAGTTGATAAATAATAAAATGTATTGAAGCTTGTTTGATTTTTTTGTACAAACAAATAACAATGCTAAAAAAATTGCACGAGTTAAAAACAATTTCTTGAGCAATTATGTAAGACAAAATTTGAGTACTTTAATTTCTTACAGCTTTGAGTCTCAAGGAAATTAAGCTGAACCCAACCTTAAATAAAATTTCAATAGTCTGATCTTGAAAAGGAAAAAATATATTTCTAGATTAGACATGAGGGAATGAAAGGTCTATCTCGCCAGTCGCCACATTGTTGGGGCAGAACAGCTGCCTTTCTAGGAGATGTGGATTCATTCAGGAGGGAATAACAATAATAGGAGTGATAGAGTGTCATGCGAATTCGGATTGATTGAAGCTTGAAACATGGTTAATCTACCTGTAAAGCTCCATAATTGGTTGCACTTTTGGGCCAATTATCCAACGATTAATCACAAACTCTTCAATGATCACAGTTTTCTTTCATCCAATTGAAAACTTGATTTTATAATGGATAATCCGAAGCCAAATTTCTGCATAGTGACCAACTTATTTAGTTGAGGTCTAAAAGCGAGGCAATCAAAGGAAAGTATTCAATCTCACGATTTATGATTGATGATTTATGATCCAGTAACTTCAAGACGTTGCATCCACCCAAAGGAGGAGGCAATATATCACGAACATTGATTACATGTCTCACAGTCATGTACTTTTTCTTAGATTTCCTAATCCGTCAACCACCAGCAAACAAAGTAACTCTTGCGATGACTAATCTCTCATGAAACAAAAAGATAAAACCAAAATAAGAACACCAGCAGTTAAAATTTCAGAAAACCAGATTATGCTCATCTAAGGAGAAATTTTTTCACCAACTTTGAAGCTCATTTTTTCCATTTAGTGCCTACAATAAGTTAGCCACGACTAAATTGCTAATTTCATCACCTACTCGATCCATTCTCAAATTTTCTAAGTTGAGATCATAACCATCTAGAATAATGTCCGAAGTGCACATAATCATCGAACTTTATAGATTTGGGAATGCAGTAAGCTATCAGAATCCTGACTCTTCTACTTTGTTCCCTGTTTTAGGCTTAAACAGCAATCAATCACCCAATAATATCTCATCCAGATTACTAGCAGAAAAACTAAACTAATTGGTGGGAAAACAAAAATACTAAATACCAACCCCAAAGTCAAATTATTCAAAAAAAAAACTAAAGATTTAAACTAATTAACAAGAACCCATCAAAGGGAACACCAAATTCCAAATAAATAATCAATTATAATAAAAACCCAGAAACATAAACATCAAACAAACCAAATGATCAAGTACTGAAGAACCCATTTCAAAAAACACTAAAATTTTAAACAAATTAACAAGAATCCATCAAAGGAAACACAAAATTAAAGAAAAATAATCAATTATAGTCGAAACCCAGAAACAAAAACATCAAGAAAAACCAAAAGGGATCAAAAGACAAACACATATAGATCGAAAACAGAGTGGGGGGTTTGTAGAGAAAATAGATTTTACCAGAAAGAGTTCAATAAGAATGTGTTCAGGCAAAAATGAAAGATCAGAGATGGAAGGGAGATTAAGGAGAGCCGAATCAATTGTTAGCGAAAGAAGTGTGGGCGGCTTTGTCATTCATCCACAAAAATTTCTTATACTACCACGTTCAAAGGATCATTTCTTGCGCCGATTCCTACTCTTTCTTTCGGTTTGTTCTTATTTTATTATCTATTTTTCATTTTTTAATATAAGGAATTGTTAATTAATCATCAAGATTGACTGATTCCCCTAGGCAAATGAAAGTATGTACCAAAATCAATTGGCAATGAGAGTGGTTAATTCATTAATTCGGTAATAGTTGTAACTTAAAAAACTTTATATCTTCACAGCTCTCACCGTATGAGTCAATTCAAGACTTTTGTCTATTAGGTTACACGATGACAGTTTAATGCTTGCAGCCATATTTTAAGTTATATGAAGTAGTTCAGGGCGTGTTTGCCACCCTATTTTGTGCCATACAGGGACAGTTGAAGGTCCAGTTCGATTTTATGTCTTATGGGGACAGTTCAGATCCCCGTCATATTTGGGTCACGCAAGGACATTTAGAGTTCACATCCGGCTAAAATCCATTTGCCATAATGTCACACACCCTACCCGCAGCTTAAAGTGTGACTCATGAGTCTTACACCATTCACATTCCAGGATCACTTATTCGGCAACCAAACTTGCTAAGCTAAAATGGATATTCCGAGGTGATAGTGAATCATTAGTTCCATTATCATATAACAATCAAACAATTTAAACTTATTTCATGTACTTTGAGTATGCATTCACACCTTAAGGCTCTAGCGTCCTCACTAGGCGCCCTAAACAAAAATCAATCAAGTGTGCATGATTATAAAGGTGGCTTACACTCCGCACGGTGCATCACTTATTCCCCCCACACGTCCATACAAAAATTTACCCTTTAAAAGAAGTAACGAGTTTGATATTTGTCTCACATGCCATAACGAGTAATCTTAAAAAGAAGTATTCCCTCCATTCCTAAATATAAGACTCTTTAGACGATTTGAGAAAATTAAAGAAGCTGTCATTTTCACTTAAACTTCCAATATTACCCTCACCCACCC
>JAOWBF010000039.1:8133339-8143493 GCA_028566175.1 Vinca major
GCTGACTAGCGATCATAAATACGAGCTCAATAGGGGCGACGATTCGGTCGTCCAAACTAATTAGGACAAAAACAATGACACCAATTAAACGACTCCAATCACGACCCAAATGCATTTTATACGGCATGCTCAATTTATCCAATAATTTAGGAATCAATTAATCTAGCAGTTTATACAATTTATCATTCTCAAATACACAATTAACATGCCAGAACAGTAATCCAACGGTAATCAGTATTACACGAGATAAATTAAAAATGGAAAGCGGTCCCTACCGTTAGGTGATAAAACGAAGATACAAATCTGAAAATCAGCTTTGCGGTAAATCACTCCCGGAGAAATAACTCGTGATCTGGGTACTCGGTTGGTAATCCGTCTGCATTTCCTCGAAGCCCCTTCGAATATCGTCAATTAGGTATATCCCACGATAAAAACTTAATTTCAGAACCCCTTCAATTTTCGTGTCAAAGCTGCTCCGGATATTTAATCGCACTAAGAAAAATCTTGTTCTGCCCTCCAATTCTGACATACATTACGGAAAATCTAACGGTTAAAATATCGATCCCTCCGGTCAGATTATAGGCATATCAGTCTAGTTTATAAATCAAAAATAATTACTCCGATTAGAGTTCGTATGTTACATGTACAATGATTATACCGTAACTGTGCAGAAAACGAAATTTCAAGAAACCAGCAATACTCCCGGCGCGATATCTTCCAACTCAGAATTCGAAAAGTGAATCCGATTTCACACCCTCGTAGCCTGCTTCGTCGTGATCAATTTACATATAAGGTTCATCGAAATCCTACAAGGATTGCCCACTCAAAAATACTCTCAAAGTTAGAAAAATCAAGCTTTCAAAATCACCTCATTTTTCTTCCCTGTTGCTCACGACTTTGGAGCATTTCCCTATTTTCTTTGCTTTCTGGCATGTTTCCCGAGAAACTCTAAATCCCACGATTTGTTGTAACTTATATTCTTTTGTTCCCCTTTTTTTTGATCCAGTAATCCGAAACCCCTATCCCCTTAAATTTCTTTTACTTTATTTCTTTATTTAATTTCTATTGTTTTATAACTCCCCGGTCCCATGAATTCCTATCATTATTATTATGTGACTATAAATAAATAACTTGACTACGATACATGTGTGAAACGTTCCTCAATAAAACGTATAGAAAATAAAATACGTAACATGTTGAAAAAAATTAATTAAACACATAAACACACGAAATAAAATACGTCTACACAGTTACTATTGAAAAATTAATTTGCACGTCGAATATCACGTAAGAAAAAATTACGGGTTTTACAATTACCTGATCGGTGTGAGATAGAGTTTAGTTTAGTCTTCACTAATTATTTAGTTAAGATTTGATTGTTCCATTTTTTTGCTCACTACTGGTTGTTTGCCCTTTTTGTATGCTCTTATTGCAAGAGTATGCATATCCCATTCCCCACCCCCCTCCCAAAAAAAATAGAGGAAAGTGATTTGCCACTCAAACAAAAAAATGGCTGTAAAATATTGCTTACTCGATGACGTGGTTATGTCTAATTTGTTAAAGGGGACTTCTATATAATCAAGAGGGTTTGTAGAGGTCCGTAAGAACAACCCAGTTGATCCGGGGTGGTAGATTGTGCATAATGATCGAGTTTTAACAAGTAAGTGTAAAAGTTTCAACCCTTCAATATAGGGTGGCTTCTTGTGGAGAGCTAAGATAAGCCCTCGCACCTGGTCGGGCTGCTTAGGTCACCTTGATTTACATCCTCCAAAATATCTATCGAATTGGAGAGTGAAGCCCTGTGGGCGTGGGTCACGTTTTTGTACACAAGGAGGATTGTAGAGGATTATCATAAGCCAGAACGTTCACTTTTTCTAAAGTTCACGTGCTCATGCCGCGCAGCTTTTTTTGTTCGAGGTTAGCATAGTCTGAGAGGTAGAACTACCAATGGATAGCATTTGGCTACATGCTGATGAAGGAGATTTTTAGCACAATCATCACACTTTTGGGGCCATTAGATTGCAACATTTTAGATATAATGAATGTAAGGTATGGTGGTTTCACTGGAAGGTGCCCACACTGGATCATTCCGCATTCAAGGATTCAATTTCCTGCGATTTCACTGTAAGCTGCCAAATCTCCGAAATTTACTCAAATTTCTCCAATATCTTTTTAGATATTTCCATAATCTCTAAAATTTCTCCATCTTAGATTGAGATTTTTTTTTTTCAAATTCCTTAATTTTTCTATTTCAAATTGGATTTTTTTTTCCCTTCAAATTCCTTAAATTTCTCAACTAGAGATGATGAAAAGATTATTGCAAATTTCATCAAATTAAAAGAGAACAATTTTTTTTTAGACAAAGGAACCATAAAAAGTTTTTGAATTCTGAACTTTGCATATAATAGCTATTATGAATTTGTTATTATATGTCATGTTAATAGTTATTATGAATTTGTTTTACAGCTATTACTGTTCTTAAATTTTTCTGAACTTGAATTTAAAGAGGGCTTATGATGCTAATATCAATGATGTTAGCGGATTGTTGTGAGATTCTGAATATGTGATCTCATCGTTATGATCCACCTTTACAGTCGTTAGACAAACATCTAACATCTTACAGGACAAATAATATTTACCACAATTCTCACCATCTTCCATAACTGTAAAAAAATTTACAAACTTGTTAATGACCATAATAACTATTTAGCTATTAGAAAATCGTGGTAATTATTTCTAGGTTTTGTAATTTCTTATCACGGATTGGGGTTGCACATTCAATTTATATAATTGGAGTGGTGGAAATCGTGTTGTTCAGTTCGTGGGCAATAGTTATTGAGTAGGAGGAAGGTGGGGATCATGGGTAAAATTTCATAAATTGAAGAGATCGTGGGTTACAATTATGGTGAAGAGGAGTTATAGTGATTTAGGGTTTGAATTTCGGAGGAAAATCATATTGAAGGGGCTGTGGGAATGACGACGACGTGGGAGATTTTGTTCAAATATTTCTGATCCGGTGTGACGCACCTTTAGATTTGTGCCTTTATAATCTAATGACTGGCAACATGTTCTGCAGGAGGGGTTCAACACTATAGCTAGGTCGCATTACAAAGGGAGAAGATGTGATCTCCTAATATGGAAGAGAAGTTATACCCAGGTTGAGCAAGACTATGAGCTACATTGTTACTCAAACGCTTGATAAACAAAAGATTAATAGAGTCAAACAAATTGACATAAGACTTAACAAAATAAAAAATAGGTCCCAAAAGTGAGAAATCCATAGCCAAGCTGCCAAGCCGATTGATAATTTCCAGATCATCGCTTTCAATAGAGAATGAGCTTAACCCCAAAATCAGAGCCATCTTTAGCCCTTCCAAGAGTGCTAACAATTCACAATGAATTGCACCAGTGCAAGAATCCAGTGTACCACAACTGGCTAACGAAGGCACAACTAAAGAAGAGCGAGCAACACATCCATAGGCAGCGTGCCCGTCATTCCATGATCCATCGACATTAATCTTCAACGTCTTGACTCTTGGAGGAGACCAAGTAACAGGATGGGGATTAGGCGCAACTTGAGTGAGCTGGGAGCTGGAAAGTAGCAAAGTATACTCCATTGTTGCAGCACTAGCATAAGAAAATATTGCTAATGGAGCAGCACGCTTGTGTGATTGGATCACAACGTCTTAACTCTTGTGTGATTGGATCACAATAAAGGAAGGACGAGGAAATTTTAATTTGGTATCTTGATTTGGATGCATTTTTAATTAAATTCTTAAAATGGCGATGATGTGTCAATATAATTTTTAAGGTGACGAATGTAAAATATTTAAACCCTAAACTCTAACTACATTCCCTAGATAGAAAACTCAAGAACCTAAACCTAGGCACAAAATCCTTAACTTAAACCTTGAACTCTAGCCCTATATCCTTAACCATGAACTCTAGATTCTAAACCCAAAATTTGTAGGGTTGCAGGGATGAAATTGGTCAATGGACTTTGATATAAGAGTAAATATCATTTCCCTTCACAACCCCTAAGCCTAAACAACAATTTCGTTATCATAGTTGCTTAGGAGATATCTCAATTTGTCCTCACTGGTCTTATTTTTTTCTCGTTATCTTTTTTAAAGCAACAGTAAAAGAATAAGAGTTGGAGAACAAAAAGAGTACGATAAGAAAATCTAACGTTCTTATTATCTTCTCTGTTACGCATTCTCAAACCAACCTCGTACTCATATTTTTATTTTTTTTCTTTCTTCTCATCTCCATATATCATTTCTCAACTGAGGGACTTAAGTGTAAAAACGGAAGACTTAGAGGTTCTAAACTATAATAAACTCCAAAAGAAAAAAGAAAAGTGAGCAAAATAAGGAAGTCATCAATTTACCATCAAAACCCAGGGACAGAGGTGTCTTTTGAGCATAATTTGCTCTGGCAGCATGGTTCCTGCTCTGGCAATATCGCCAGCCAAAGGGAAAAAATTCACTGGTGATTGTTTTGATTCCACTATATCCCAAAAACTCAATTACTCAAAATTGTCAGTGAAAATTCAACTATTTATTTCTTGATGGTTTTCAGGTCCCAATTTCATCTGAATTGTATCAGAAAACCATCTTAATTGAAAACCCAGAAAGGGAATTCTATGAAAGCAATGGCTTCTTGCGTGGGTTCGGTTTTATTACCTCTGAATATATCAAGAAATATGGATTCTTCTTCTTCTTCTGGGGGGTCTACTACTAAATCTGTTGTCTCTTATGATTCAAAGTTCTTGAATTTGTGTTCGTTTGGGAAAAGGAAGATTGTTTGTGGTTGTGTGGCTCCTCATAGAAACTTCAGACCAGCTGCTGATTCTGATGGATTTTCAGACACTATGTTCAATGTAAAATTTAATTTCTAATTCTTGTTGTTTCTATTTTGCATTTGAGATTATGGGATTTATTAATGTTTCTATCTTTGTTGCAACTGTTGTGGGGTTTGGCAATATCCCTATATTGATTACTGAATTGGGGTGTGTTTTTCTAGTCTCTTTAGATTATTTTGATGTGATACAGCAGCTAAACAGTGGCTGAATTCATTAAATATGACAATAACTAGTGATTTCATTGGCTAACAGAGGGTCTTTATAAAGTTTTTAAGTGTTTTAAGATTCTGGGATTTCTTGAAGTTTCTAACTTTGCTGATTTGGGGCGGGGAAGGGTGTTCTTTAAAGATGGCCTTTTGGAATCATCACTATATCCATTGCTGAATTGGGATTTTCTTCTAGTCTCTTTAGATTAACTATTCAATAAATGTGACAAGAATATTGACTTCATTGTGGTATTTCTGTCTTTATAAGACTCAGATTCTAGAAACTTGTGAGTTTTTAGGTGTTAAGTGTCTTAAATTTCAAGAGTTTGTAGTTCTGCTATTCTAATATTGTAGGATGTAGGGATGTCTGTTCGGACATCATGGTCATTCACTACGGTCCAATAGTTTTGGTAGTCTATGCGCCTCATTTAAATAGGAGTGTTCCTGATTCGTGCAAATCTTGTTTAAAGATTCTTCATTTCAAAGAAACAGTTGAAAGTTGAGTTTTTGTTCGCTTCAAATTACGATTGGATCGTTTCACACATTTGTTAAATTTTATGTATGAGGAAAGAGAATGCAAGTGATTATCAGTGTGTCTTCAATTTATGATTTTAGTGGCATTTTGCATTGTCTAGTGCTCTGGCATTATAGGTTAAAATAGTCTCGGTTACATATTTGTAACCAGGGCTGTCATAATTGAATAATGCAATATCACAAAGTACCTTGATTTCCGTGTTTCCCTGTTTTGGTTAGTTTCTTTTATTGTACCGTTATCATTCTTCCCTCTCCAAATGTCAAGTTGTTATTCCTCTGTTGTTACTGTGTTTTGTTTCTGTACAAGAACTTTTGTCATTTTTCTTACCGGTGCTCTACATCTACAAGTAAGTGAGATAAAGTAGTTTTGTTGGTATATTGTTTGTGGTTGCTAGGATCCATCTAAAGCTGAGAGTTTGCACACGGTGCGGGAGCTAGATGATTCCGATGTGCTTATTGAGTGCAGAGATGTGTATAAGTCATTCGGCGATAAGCATATCTTAAGAGGTGTTAGCTTCAAGGTGAGTTTCGACTCTTAAGATTTATCCCATGGAAAAGGGCTTTTTGATGCTTGATGACATACTTCAGCAAAAAAGTTTCTTTGATTACCTTTTAACAAATTTCCACTTTGTTCAGTCACACACATCTACATAATTGTACTCAATGAAACCCATTGATCGTAGTTGAGAAAGGATAAGCATGCCCTTGATGGATTAGACATCGTAGCGTTACGTCACTGTCCAAAATTGGCATCTGAAAGCAGCATTTTTAGGATCTGTAGTGCATGTAGTAAAAAAGTCAAACGTCTATATAATTACAGACACGTGGTGGTTACGAAAAGATATTCTTATTGCTTTTGCTTCGATGTTGCATAACTTTGAGATACATTGCTTCTTCACAAGTTTTGGAAGAAAATTGTTTGGATATGTTACTTGAAAAGGGATTTTAACATTTAATTTGGGACAAAAGGCTAACTGGGTTATTGGCCGTGTTTGCTACTTTAGTTGAGATTAGCAACATATATCTGTAGTTGAACAATGAATAGTCCATCCGGTTCAGCCTCTTGCAAACTTAATTTATTTTCGCATCATAGTTGTTGAAGACCTTTTCCCCGTATGTAGATTAGGCATGGAGAAGCTGTTGGTATTATTGGGCCTTCTGGCACTGGGAAATCAACTATACTGAAAATTATGGCTGGTCTTCTTGCTCCAGACAAGGTAGTTTTCTAATGCAATTCTTTGCCTGCATTTTAGCTTGGTGTTCTAATGAGCTGTGCCTGAATGTGACTTTGCCTCCTCATGATTTCTTCCACCGAGTATGATGCGTAGGGGGAAGTTTTAATTTGTGGGAGAAGACGTGATGGTCTGATCAGTGATGATGAAATTTCCGGCCTTCGGATTGGCTTAGTGAGAAATTCACGATTGTTGTTTTATAACTATTCTGAGATTTTCTCTGTAGAATAGTAAATGTAATGACATTAGTAATTTCCGTGCTTGTAACAGGTTTTTCAGAGTGCTGCGCTTTTTGATTCGTTAACTGTTCGGGAGAATGTTGGTTTTCTTTTGTAAGATGCTGCCTGAAATTCTTTGATAGATCTTGGTATTTTTTTTTTTTTTCAAAAGCTATAATTTTTATATCGAATCGCTATATATTCTTCTTGTTCATAACAGATATGAGAATTCCAAAATGCCTGAGGATCAAATTTCGAAACTTGTAACAGAAACTCTGGCTGCAGTTGGATTGAAGGTATGACCAATGATATTACTTCAGGAAATGTGATCGGTTAAAGGAAACTTTTCAATGTTATTATACGGATAGTTACTTTCTTTACAGTTAATTCGTTTTGGATATGAAAAAATGCGAGAGGTAAAAGGGAAAACAAATAAATAAAAATTTCAAACTGTATTATTGGAGTTATTTGACTTAGCTTACACATATCCATCTTCCAGAATTCGATCCACTTTACTACACCATCAGGTAGAGACAATAAGGAATATCTAAATTGATGCTTTGTGTAGGGAGTTGAGGATCGCTTACCTTCTGAGCTGTCTGGCGGAATGAAGAAAAGAGTGGCTTTAGCTCGTTCAATAATTTTCGATACGACAAAGGATGTAATTGAGCCGGAGGTATGTCTCAAATGGCTTTCTCTTGAATCAAACTGCACATTCAGTTTAGAAATATTGGAGCGTAAGTGAGACCTTGTCTTGTGGGGAGAACGGAGAAGGGACGGAGTTCCTTTGATAGTTTGATAGAGATATTAATTCCTTTGGAACATATATCTTCTATGGGGTGATTTTTTGTTTTTATTTTTTTCTCCCTTTTCAACAGGTGCTCTTATACGATGAACCAACAGCTGGACTTGATCCAATCGCATCGACAGTGGTTGAAGATCTCATCCGCTCCGTTCATGTGAAAGGCGAGGATGCTCTTGGGAAGCCTGGCAATATCGCTTCTTATGTTGTTGTGACTCATCAACATAGTACCATCCGAAGAGCTGTCGACAGGTACTGATTGCCTACCTAGCAAATCTTGAGTAGCTTGCTTCTAAATCTTTGGCACGGGGGATCCAGTATCACTACCTCGTCCTTTTCCTTAAAAACTATTTTTCCCCCCTCTTGTTAGGCTATTGTTTCTCTATGAGGGAAAGGTTGTTTGGCAAGGAATGACTCATGAATTTTCATCGTCAACAAATCCTATTGTGCAGCAGGTGATTCCGCTTTTAGAATTTCGATTATCTTTGTTTCATTCATTGTCCTTTTTAAGTATACACGAGTTCGTGATTAATATGAATGCTTTGGAAAGCCTTATCATTGAGTTTTGTCATGATTGCTCTAGTTTGCATCTGGGAACTTGGATGGGCCTATTAAATATTAGCTTATGAAGACACGAAGACGAGAGTATACACAGACTTCCAAAGCCTCGGATTCTAATGAGGTTCTTATCGCAGAGTCAATCTGGAAGGCTGAACAGGTTTCTTTTACCTGTCAACATATCCATACGGACATTGTATTAAAACGAAGAATTTCTCCGCCTCAGGGGGACATGCCATACTCATCGCGATGGTGCAGTTTTTATTTTGCTGAGCCTGCAGCCCTAAGGTGGAGGTGACAGTACGACATTTTGGGTTATTAATAATTTTCTTTTACCTTTTTAGAGGAAATGCAGGAAATCGTTCCTATAATTATTATTCTTTCTATAATAGTCGGGCTCATCCTTTTGTGTCATCTCGTTGTCTTAACCGATACCATCTGTAAGAACCATTAAAATCTAATCATGCATTTTGAAACTGACGAGGCCGAACAAGTGTGGTTTGTAGGACTTTGATTAGATGTTGATTACATTTGTCCTCCTATATTAGAAGCAGTGAAACACGGAAAGTTGTCCTAAGATAAGATTGTGCAATACTATAAATTAGGGTTCTATTATACGCGAAATTACCTTGTTTATGTCATAGCTAGTTCTATTATCTGTGTGGCATTATCTGGTCTGATTGTAAGTGTGTGTACTCATGAATGAGACTAATCTCAATGTTGAATTAATCAAATGTTACCTTAGTTGATAGTATTAGTGTAGAGCTTCTCTATAGGGTTGGTTTTTGGCCCTCTGGAACCTTGATTTATTGAGGCATATTCGAGGATTCTTCTACTCCGGTCCTGAGAACTAAGCTCTGGCGTGATGAAACATTATCATATCATCATACATATATTAAAAATGTCAGTGTTAATTTGGTGATTTAGTGATTTGTTGATTTGGAGATTTAATTTTCAATCATTCCATTAACGCACTTGTAAATTTTACGACAAAATGTTATTCTCTAATCTACTACTAAAAGGTCAAAATGGTTACGGTTAATTATTATTATCCTCTAATTAAGTAATGCTTCGTAAATAAAGTTGAAATAAATAAGTTAGATGGTGATAATTAAAATATTTTATAAGTATGATAACTAAAGATTTTATTAGAACAGAACAAACCAAAAAAATCTGATGATGGTAGAACATAACTTGTTTTTCTTTTAAGGTAATGTCAGAACATACTTTATGGTTCACATATTTTAGAAATGTGCTTTCCAGTTGGTGAAGAGATAGATAGATTGATGATGTTGCAAAAAGATTAGAGTATTGATACTTTTGTTCCTCATTAATTAGAGTATATTGTTAAGTTAACACGGCTGGTTGGTGCAACATTTCTGATTTTAAATTTTAAATTCTTTATTCCACAACTTTTAATAATTAAGAAATATAAGAGGTTGGTTAATATTTTTCAGAACTATCAATTCCAAATTTGTGCTTTGACAAAAGAATACTCCCTTTGTCCCAAATTATTTGTCTACATTTCTTTTTTAGTGTGTCCCAAAATATTTGTTCACTTTCTAGCTAAAGGGTTCATTAATGATGATTTTTTCAATCTTACCCTTTACATTAAATATTGGAGAGAGAAAAATAAAGAGAGAAAATGAGGTGAATTAAATTAGGAGTAACATTAAATAGGGTTATGTTTGACATTTTATCATATTTCACTCTAGAATTTGATGAAACCTTAATCCCCGT
>JAOWBF010000039.1:8204313-8215608 GCA_028566175.1 Vinca major
TTTTTTTTGTTTTTTTGTTTTTTTGTTTTTTTGTTTTTTTGTTTTTTTGTTTTTTTGTTTTTTTGTTTTTTTGTTTTTAAATGCCCAAGAGAACACTGAAATGGTGATGGGGTTTTGGAGGTGGGTTTAAGATTTAGGTGTGTTAGTACACCACAAATAAAGTAGTTTCAGTGGATAAGCTTGTGGGGTTTAATAGCATTAAACTGCCAAGAAGGTCTTAAATTGCAATATTTGAAGGGAAAAAAAGGTTTTTTTTCTTGGAGGATTTCTTTCTTTTTAGGGACGGAATGGGGTTAGAGAGAGGAAGAAAAAATGTATGATTTTTTTTGTTCACTGTCAACTTTGCAATAATGTAGAAAAATAAATGCATATATATATATATTAGCATATTACACGTTCAAATTTTTGTTGTTGAAATTTTGCAATTGACGGATATTTGGTATTGAAAATATAAAAATATGGTTAAGTCAGTTATATCATTGAAATGGACATTTAGTAATGAAAACGTAAAAGTATGCTTAAGTCAGTTATATCACTGAAATAAAAATTTATACGCTATTATAGATAGAGTTAGAAATTTTATATTGCGAAGCAAAAGAAATGTTATAAATGTGAAATTTAAACATATACAAGCAATCGACATTAACTTTGTTTCCTATAAATCTCAATGTATATATAAATACACCATGTGATAAGAAATATTGGTGGAAGTAATTTCAACTTATATTATTTTTAAAGTTGAATCAGTAACATTCATTATCATCTTCAAATTTTACGTTTTCGATTTTGCATATTAGTTATCATGTTTCTTATGATAACCAAAACTAATTCACAATTTGAGTATTTTCGTCAAGTGCAACAATGGTCTCAGGGTTTGTTTGACTTCAAATTCACCGTGTAATCGAATTCCAAGTCACTTTACATTCCACGAAATTTGGCCAGCAAATTTCACGTTTAGATCTTATATCGTGAATTGTTTTGCCAATTCCTCTATATCAAAGACATGATATGCTAATATTCCCCTATTTTTTCACACACTATTTCTTTTTCTTTTATGTTCAAAAAAAAATATTCATTTTTTTTCTTTTACAGGTGGGATTAAATCAAACCTTACATCAAGAATTGGATGTGAAATTGCCCAATTTGTTTGAACCATTTTTGCATGAATGGGTTTGGCAGCATGAGTGGGAAGTGCATGACCCTTGTTCGAAAAATTTGTATCCACAAGACGTTTGCGCTTAGCAAATTTTATCATTTTGAACAAATGAAATCAAAAGGACATTTAAGTTATTGTTATATTTCATGCACGTATATTGCACATATATTGCACGTATATTGTACGTGCATTGCACGTATATTCAGATCACGATTTCTTGTTCACTGTCAACTTTGCAATAATGTAGAAAGATAAATGCACATTTATAGATGTATGAGCTTATTACACGTTGAGCCTTCTATATCGTTTGGTCGTTGAAACTTTGCAATGGAAAGACATTTGGTAATGAAAACGTAAAAGTATAGTTAAGTCAGTTATATTATTGAAATGGACATTTGGTAATGAAAACGTAAAAGTATGGTTAAGTCAATTATATCATTGAAATAAAAATTTATACGTTATTATAGATAGAATTAGAAATTTTATGTTTGGAAGCAAAAAAAAATGTTACAAATGTGAAATTTAAACATATACAAGGAATCTGAATTCCGTTGGAGAAAATGACAAGATGTAGCTAGCTATCAACATCAACTTTGTTTCCTCATGCAATCTATATGTATATATAAATACAACATTTGATAAGAAACATTGGTGAAAGTAAATTCTACATATATCATTTTCAAAGTTAAATCAGTAACATTCATTTAAATCTTCAAATTTTACTTTTTCGTTTTTGCATATTGGTTATCATGTTTCTTATGATAATCAAAACTAATTCACAATTTGATTATTTTTGTCACGTGCAACAATTGTCTTTCGGTGTTTGTTTGACTTCAAACACACCATGTAATCGAATTCCAAATCACTTCATAGTCCACAGGATTTGGCTAGCAAATTTCACGTTTAGATCTTATATTGTGAATTGCTTGCCAAATTCTCTATATCAAATATATGATATGGTAATATTCTTCTACTTTTTTTTCACACACTTTCTTTTTTCTTTTTGTTCAAAAAAATTTATTCATTTTTTTTTTTTCTGTTTACAAGTGGGATCAAATCAACATTACGTCAAGATTTGGATGTGAAATGGCCCAATTTGTTTGAACCATTTTTGCATGGATAGCTTTGGCACCATGAGTGGGAAGTGCATGGCCCTTGTTCGAAAAATTTGTATCCCCAAGACGCTTATTTCGAACTTGGTCTCAGATTGTACGATCAAATAGATATAATAGATATGTTTCAAAGAAACAGCATAGGAAGTGGTCTTCATACTTTTAATATGTTGTATAACAACATTAGTAACGGGTATGCCAATAAGTGTTACTTAAAAGAAATAACCATCTGCTATGATCAAGCAGGGAATAATACGATCAATTGTCCTCCAAGGGGATTTTGCAAATTAATCAAAGAGTTGTTCATCTTTAGGCTAGTTCTTTGTCATTGAGTCATGGCATCAGTTAATTTTTTTTGCTATTTGAATAATGGTTCATTCTGATACAAATTTTTAGAATATAACTTGCATTCTTTTTTATAAACATTTTTTTTTACTGTATCTAAAATCTTTTAGTTCCATATCAAATACAAATCTACTATTAAGAAACTCAAAAAGAATATCAAATATGACAGTGTTCCTCAGCGTGTTGTCCTCATATTAAGGGTAAAATATGGCATTAATTAGTGAGTTTTTCATGTGTTGATGTCCTTCAAGGAGGGCTAGAAGACACAGATACAAGGATTTAAGGACCCGTTTTTTGCACGTATTATAATCTAATATGTATTATGTTGTTGCATTCAATGGAAAATTTGAACAATTTTATCACATTTTATTTAAGAACTGATTGTAAGAGTGCTTCATAGGGAGGTTGCGTAAATAAACATATAAGAATGCAAAGGATTACATCGGAAAATAAGTCAATGAGAATGTGCCGGTCATTCCATCAGGCAAAATCAAGGGCTTGTGAAATCAATAACAGCTGAAAGGTACTTTACGGATTTCATGCTCCGGTGTTCTGATGTACAAGAAATTTGCAGTAATGACACTTCTGGAGAAACAAACTTTCAAGAAGAGACCCTACAGAAATATCACAAATCAAATCATCCAAATGGTAGCACAAAGCTCAAATGTTTTATTTGCAGGCCGAAAGATCCTAAATTAAGATTTGTACACAAGCAGTCATCAGTTATGTAATATGTTGATAACCAAAGACTTACCATAGGTTTAAGTAATGAAGAAAGATACCAATGTTAGTTGAATACTCAAGTATAAGAATTATCAACCTCTTGAAAGGCACGGGGGAACGATGTCAAAAGATGTTAAAATAGGCACTTTCTGGTACACATCTCAGCAGGTTACCAGAAAAACATATTTTACAAAACCAATAATCAACCCAGCAAGCATTTGTTCAGTTCAGGTATATCAGGTTAATAGAAAGTGTAGTAGAAATCAGAGCAAGAAGCCGCAAGACATTAGAGCATTGATTAATAACTTCAAGAATATGAATGAGAACCTAAGCGGCTGGAATCTGGTAGGACTCAGGGATGAAACATTGTATTCTGCAAAAAGCCCAAGTCTAGATCCATCTTTACCAGCTAAGTTTGAGAAATGAAGAAGAGAAGTGTTCCAGTGTTTTTCGCAAAACCTAAAAAGTTCAACAGAGATGTGTTGTTGACATGGTATTAAGTTTCATTACCAAGAGAATCACTGGTGTCCTAGGAGGGAACAACAAATAAGTGTCCAAACGAATAACAACTCTGGTATAGCTGATAAATACCATGGAAGTGCAGTTCATGATGACCTAATAATATAGAGTTGATTTCAGCTATGTTACCCGGACCCTTCGTTTATACCTGCCGTACCTGTGTCGACGCGACATGGGTATGTATTTAGGCATCGGGTACTTAGACATCTAAAATAAAGTGTCTGATCGGGGTTGACCAGATCCGGTAAGTATGTCATACCCATATCCATGCCGTATCGACACGGGTACGAAAAACATAAAAGAAAGGTCCGAGTAACATAGAAGCCAACTACATTATCCTTCGTTGACATGTAGGACTTTTAATTTGGTTATGTTGGTGTCGATATCAAAATTTCCTGGTAAACCTAGAATCCATTCCTTTAGAGCGTTTCTGCAGTCGATAGTAATTTGGTATATTCCTCAGAGATATACAATAACTGAACAATAAAAACAAAGCCAACCTAAGGTTTGCTAGGTTAATATCCGTTATCCGATGATAGAGCAACTTAAGGGCCCTTTTCGCAAACTTTTGCAAAGTGCAATTCTCGAGAGTCAAATGCAATAATTATTATCTGTAAAAGCCACAATGAGTGATTTCGCTTAAATAAA
Organism: Vinca major; assembly: GCA_028566175.1. NCBI lineage: Eukaryota > Viridiplantae > Streptophyta > Magnoliopsida > Gentianales > Apocynaceae > Vinca > Vinca major. The sequence continues at coordinate 8,208,817 of JAOWBF010000039.1, forward strand.
CTAATTAATTCCCACCCACTTAAGGAACAAACATGTGTAAGAAAATATTGCTTCGAATACGGGACTAAAGAACTGAATCACTGTTAACTTGGACTATGAACCATACATGAAAACAAAGATGCAGTGCCATAACTCTAGTGTCGTCTCACCACTGCTTGGTTTTGCAGTATTAAATCAGAAATGTCAGCTGTAACACACTACCAGTACTTTCCAAACAGGACACAGAATGTACAAGAGGAAAAGATGTTAATGGCATATTGCCAAATTTTCGTATCACTTAAACAAGTAAAAAGTTCTCTTCCACCACTTAAAAAATGACCAGTTTCAAACTACCACGGTGTCTCAGCTTTTTTTTCAGTATGAGAGCAAGAGAGGGGGTGGGAGAAGAAATAGTCATAGTTAAGAATAAATAATGGAAGTTTTGACATACTTTTAATTGTTTATTATCGGGGAAGGGGGTGTCGAACAAATGACATGATTATCCGTGACTGAATAAAGACGTGAAGAAATCATCAAGCAATAGACCCTATCAAGGCAAACTATTGCCTGCTAGTATTCAAAGGTATTAAGGAAACCCAAAAACTTTCTTCACATCATCAATATTTTTTAATTTCAGCGTATCAAACGATTAAATTCTCGTGAGACAAGATTTATTAAAAAAAATTGAAAATGTGGTAAAATTATAAAACGGTGAAAATGAGTATGTTAATTATACAGAATACCTGTCACAGTTTCTTCCACAAATGTCTTGTTTCTGGAAATCGTGAGATGATGGCATACCAAGCTGAATCCTGTTGAATCCCAAAATGTCACCCTTGCAGGTTGAACATTTTGTAGACCTCTCATTTTTTAGCATAATTTGAATGAGAAGATTTCTTTAGCAGCTTGATCTTCTTGGTTAACTCCAAGCAACCTGTACATTAAGTGGATAAGGAGCCGCACATCAAAAGCAAGAAAAATATCAATTTCAGGTTAGAAAAGTTCATAAAGAATTCAAGGGGTGGGGTGGGGGGTGTTAAAAAGGTTACCAGAAACATCATCCTGATTGCATCCGGTGTGATCACTTTGAAGTACAAACTAGAGTTATACTGCGATACAGATCTGTGGAACAGTCTTTATATAGTATGAAACACATTTGGTCACAATAAAATAGCTGGTTTCTAATAATCTTAGAATAACACGACAGCTTCATTGCATTTCACATCTTAAGATTTACCCTAAATGCCACTAACAATCTCCAGGCAGACTCTGGCAAGTATCCACCTACTCTCCACACAACCTAATTCTATAGTGTTCAACTTAAGCAATTACCACAATTACATTTATTGTTATTAAACGCTCTCCTTTAAATAACTGAAGGAATCAGATCCTAAGCATACCCAAGTTTTCAATGGAAGGCCATATTGGTCTTTTAATCCACATGCCAACAAAATCCATCTTATAACTACAATAACTCATACAAAAAAGATTCTTCGCTGGTTCTCAGACATTGTAATGAATAAATGCTGCCAGAAATGCTACCATAAAAATGTGAGTCCAAGGGCATTCGCGGAGGACATAAATTGAACCGGTGAATAAATATTCTAATGGATAATAACAGCATGTCCAAGGCAAACCACAAGGGTGGTCATATTATATGACAAGGTGAAGAAAGCCAGCAGCATATGATGGCAAATGGAATAGGTGATAGCCAGAGCAGAGGAAATGAACTCAGAATGATCGTGGTGAATGAAGATAAAAGCATGCTAATTTATAGTAACAATTTGCATACTTGGTGATGAATGGTGGCAGTCGAGAATTCGTACATAGTGTTGATGATGTTAAGGGACATGTACATGCAAAAAAGCTAGAAAATATCCAACAACTAGCAGAAATAGGTATGTGGATGAGATGTAACCGAGTTGATTCTGGACGAAACCAATGAGAGCCTTAGGAGAGCTACTGCACGAAGTACATATTTACACATAAAGGACTGGGTTTAAAGAGATTCACATAAACCAGAAGTGCTTTTGAAAGATGACATGTTCACAGTTGGTTTCACCAAGAGTGACAAATATCTGAAGATTTATACAATGCATCAAAGAGAAGTTCAAGGACATCAATCTCATCAACTGAACGCATTCAGAAGAATAGATTGACTTCAACAGAAATCTTCATCCCCAGTGATGGAGATGAATTTACAGACGAGCTCTTATCCTCTAAAAGAGATAAATGGCTTTAACTTATTTGGAGGAACACTTATTCCTCTGGGTCAATGCTAGTATCACCAGAGGGAATCTTTCTTGCCTCTGACAATGACAGTCGTCTAGCCTTGGAGGAGCTTGCTTCAACAAGTCCTTCTGATGCCAAATTTAATGTGGCAGATCCAGATGACGGCGAAGCCAATAACCGCCGAACAGCTGGAATTTCAGTTGAAGATGATGGAAGGTTGTATGTGAACACACCCATTGGATGGTCAAATTTGCAACTTGGACCAAACTTGCAGATCCCATAACGGGAATAGAAAATGCACAAAGGTTCCCCCTGCAGGCAATAAATAATAATATATATATATAGAGAGAGAGAGAGAGAGATGATAGTAATTTTTCAATCATTTTAATCAGCTTGAAACTAAACTTTCCTAGGGCTTCGGGAAAACCTAAGAGCAAAACTTGTTAAACCCTTTCCATTGCGCTCCTTTGGAGGGACATGTAGCCCCAAGCATACGCATCTTATTAAACGGACTATAGCTTCCATTTCTGTCATATAAAAATTCTACTAAAAATATTAAATGGTAACTTCTATAACATGTTTAAGAAAGTATTCAAATTTAAAAGTTTTTTACTACTTTGTTTAGACATCTCATGTGAACAAATGCTATATAGATACTACTCTTCTGCACTTTTATCTTGCAAATCATCTCAAAAGACATGGCATCTAAATGGCGGCATTCCTAGCAGAGGAGAATTTGAGCCAAACTACATTACACTTTAAGATGGAGAACAAAAACAACTGGTAATCTACAAAAAGAAAATTGAAAAGTTAAAAACAGATGAAGCTACCATTCATACTAATCAAGGAATCTAGCAATTCATTTATGTACTTTTTCGAAGAGACGGTCTTCAGTTATCAACCTAAGATAGAGAGAAGTGTACATACAGTATATGAAATAAGAAGACCACAATGCAGAAACTAAAACAAAGAAACTGCATTAGCGTGTTACTCGGGGGAAATAGTCTGCAGAGTGATTTTGTAAATCAATTGTGTGGCGCAATCAAAGCCTAAGGTGAGACATCTCACGGTTTCCAGGTGTGACGCCTAGGTTTTCTCTTAGTGTGTAGCTAAGGGGTGTATCTTTTACTCTTTCCTGCGGTTTTCTTAGTTTCCAGCAATAAATTACAGTCTTTCGTTTCTTAAAATTAGTTGAATTTTGGTATCTTTTCTTGTGGACTGTTTTGCTAATTTGTCATGAATCACTTTGTCTTTTGTTTCACTAAGTCCCTTATTTGTCGTTCAATAAACCCCATTCTGTTGTAATATGAATCTTGATCCAATTTGGGACTCATCTGAAATACTCTCCGACCCATTTTAGTTGTCCTATTTCTCCCCTTACTTTGTCCCATTTTAGTTGTTCCACAACAATCCCAATGCTATTTTTTTTACATTCCCTATTTATTAGTTCAACAAATACAACATTTATATTATCAAAGTTTCAAGATGGTTTTTTGGTCATTTGACTCAAAAAAACTAACATAACTAATTAAATCTGTGTGAAATTTGATTTGGGACATCTATATGGGACGGAGGGAGTATAATAAATCAAAAGATAAAAGCTTGTAAGGTTTACTCACTGGACGCAGAGGAAGTCCAATTGGACTGAGGACACAATCTGGAGCAGGAACCCTTCTCTCTCTTGGATGATGAAACTTGCACACTGCACCAAACTTACAGTCTCCAGTCTTCACGTAAAATTGGCACTCGGGTTGCCCTGGCCTCTCAGGAAATACTGTCTCCCTCTGCAACGCATAATATCCCATAGGTACAGAAGCAGAGGGATATGAAGAATATGTCCCCTGCAGTGCCTCAGACTGGCGTGAAGTTCCATGAGTTTGAGCATTTCCTGATGTTTGTGGCTGGCTTTCTGAAGATGATCCTGAAGCTACCAGACCCTGGAGAGAAAAAAAACAACTTATAAAGTTTCTTACCTCAATTCAGATATAAAGTCTTACAGCCAGTTATCCAAATTTTGCCTTTGACTTTTTGGTCTATGTTAGTTATAGCACATTTCTGAGGGTGCAAGATCCTTTTTTCTCATTAAATTGGTAAATCAGGATGCAACTTATGCTTCAACCCAACCTAAAGGACTCTTGTAGCCGCTCCTTGTTAAGTGCCCATGTTCATCAAATGAGTCTATAAGCATAGATGATTTTACAACAGAGTACCTCAGCTTTAGTAATCTAGCAATAGTTGGTTAGTGCTCTTATTTTCTGCAAAATTAATCTCGAGTTCCAGGAGGGTTGACATACGGAAAAGTTTTCAGCATCTTGGTTGTATTTTTGTGAAACTTAAACCAAACTTTTCTTTTCCTTTTGTTTTCTTCGACTTCCTAAATAAATTGATGCTCAAATAAACATAATAGTACTTTCAACACTGATCCTCAACTTTACGTATTGAAGCTTCATGTCTTCGTCATTATCCTCTCCCTACACAATTCTCTGATGCAACATTAACTGATAAAAGGTCCAGTCAATGCAACACACATAGATGCCTGGGGCCATATTCTTTTCATGAGGTCCTTTTTATTAGTTTCAATGTTTTCTATGAGCAGCCACTTTGTTTATTCATTGTCAAAGGTTAGGTCTGTCTCCTATCCATCCCCGCCCATACCCACAATTATTGCGGACTTGGTTATGTTATTGTTGTGTAGTTTCAATGTGTGCAACTATTAAATGCATTGCATCTGTCAGCGCTATACCAATGTGACCAGACAAAAACCAGCATTATTCTTTTTAATAAATAGACACACATTGGAAGAGGAAAACGAGAAAAATCTTACAATTTCCTACTCAACAAAAGCAAATCACATTATTTCAATAGAATTAGGGAAACCGTACACTATATGCATTCCATCCAGGAACAGAAACCATGCCCTGAGGCAGTAGCATTGGTGCATAATTTGAAGGACCTTGCCAGCGTGGACTGGGAATAAACGAAGCTCTTGGATATGATAATTGTCCAGGATTTGTTGGTGACTGGACAGAAGGATAAACTGGCGAGCCTCGCACAGAGACCATCATGTTTGCGGGTTGGGGATGATGGAATTTGCAAGTACTTCCAAACTTGCAATGCCCAGTTCTCAAGTAATAAGCACAGTCTGTTTCGTTCTGCATATTGGGAAGCAAGGCAGCATATACCAATAATTATATTAGAAACAAAACCAATTACGTGCTGGTTTCAGTTGACAAAACAACTTCCTGTCCCATACATCATATTACTGGTATAGCATGACAAAGAGATACTGAAGCACAACGATGCAAGTTTACAGGTGTCTTCAGTTATAAAAGAATCCTAGTTTCAGATGGATTTCAAATACTTGGTACAGACAGAATGCATGACTTTTCAGAGAAAGGATTACCACCGCGCATCAGACGAAAATCAGGGAAGATTTATCACTTCAACGCCTCTCCCCTCTCCCAGGAGGAGAAGAAAGATGAAACAGAAAAGAGGAGGAAATGAATTTTAGAAATCTTTCTTGTCCAGATGGTTTTGTTTCTATGAACTAAAAAGACTAACAAGAAACTTGATTGTTTACCTTTTTCATGTTCCAGGTGTTTATATCAGAAGGTTGTAAAAGCAAAGTCTCCAGTAAATCATTATCATGACTATAAGTACGATAACATATTTAGAGTGTCGTATCAATTGCTGTTTTATGCTTATTTTAAGAGGCAATCTTAAGGAAGCCATTTCTGTTTTTAATGATACTACAAATCAGTAAAGCAAAGCAAAATGGAAAATAAAATAAACTAGGGTTCAAATATGTGGTATATGCATAATCTTTTTGTTTCAACTTAAATATAAACCAAATAGTATAAAGGAACTTAAAAGTCCAAACCGGGCGGAGCGGATAGCCTAAGATGTTCAGGGTAACTCTTCCGTCAATCCCAGCCTTGTCTCGAGGATGATGAAACTTGCATGTGGCTCCAAATTTGCAAGTTCCAGTCTTCAAGTAATACTGGATAAATTCAAGACTAACTTAGAATGATGAAAGAATGCAACTTATATAATTGAACTTTACTAAAACAATAAAAAAGTGATGCAACCCTAAACTTTAACCATGCCAATTCTCTCTAGATAAAAGGACACCTTTCTTTTTCTTGGGGGAAGAAGGGGGAGGGGAAATCCAGCACATGCTGGACAGATAGAGTACACATTGATTTAAGCCAATAGTTAGCATATATTGCACACAGTGGATAACAATCATTAGATTTAATACTTCAGGGAAAAAAGGTCCATGTGGTACTCTCGTGAGCAGTGCCAGCTAATAGGGGTGCGAGCTGAGCGACTGCACAGGGCCCTCAAAAATCCGGGGTCCCAATTTTTTTTGAAAAATAGGTTATATAGGGGCCTTAATTTAAAATTTGGCACAGGGCCTAAGATATGTCTGAGCCGCCCCTGCTCGTGAGTGGAGATAAAATTTATCATTCAACCAGTACATCAAACAATGTCCTAAAAAAAGCATGATTCCATTAAAGAGCACAGTGATTGTAATCTATGTTACCCGAACCCTTAGTTTATACTTGTCGTACCCATGTC
>JAOWBF010000039.1:8260847-8276690 GCA_028566175.1 Vinca major
CTGCCATTAATATAGTAGAGGAAGGAACGTCTGTCGTAGACTCGTTCTCAGATTGTGATTTCCACTCCGCAGTGAATTGAATCCGACGCCGACACAATGACGATGGATCATGCCGAACTCACAACCGATCAGGTACAAAATTCATCAATTACATCCACGGATTTAAATCACAATTTTTACGTTTTTTTTGTTTAATTATTCGCTGTTGATCTTCTGTTAGTTCACTGCAATTTTAAGTTTTTTCAATTAATAGGTGGATGCGATTCCGTTTATCTCGCACAAACCTTTGGTTGTTTTTTTATCCGTTCTGTGTAATGTTGTTGTATTTTCAGTGTTAATATATTGATTAATTTCTGAATTGTTGACGAAAATGATCTGGTAGATGACATAATGTGATGGTAAATGACGAAAATGAATCCTGAAGTTGGATTAGATGGTAATAAATTGAAATATTGATCTGTGTTTCCTCCTGTAGATAGACACTGATATATTGGGAAACTCGTGTATTAATTTTTTTAGCAAAACTTATTTCTTCTAAAATATCAATATGCATTTGCTTATTTGTTTGACATTGTCTACCAAATCATCTTATCTCCACTGTGTGATTATTGACAATGGGACATGAGATGGTGACAGGTCAATATAACTGCAAGAACTCAGATCCTCTGCTGAATTTAGGTTTTGACAGTAGTTCAGCTTGTTGGTGCCAAAGGAAAAGGGGAAAGAAGGTGCCCGCGCGGGGTGGGGTGTAAATAGCAAATATTTGCATTAGGCTTTGTAGAATTTCATTAAACTATGATTTGCCGGAAGTAATTTTAGTAAATAATGGTGAGTAATTATCCTGGTGTGATCTTTTGTGTAAAAACCGAATCTTGGTGCATTTGGGAACAAAATTAAGCCCTTCATGGCATGCTTGATCATTGGAATTTGGCATCGAATTTTGCTTCTTGCTACACTAACAGTTTGCTTATTATTCCAATGATGGTCATTATTGTGGCCTTTTCAAGGTAAATTGATCACTGCAGTGAGCTAAGGACTTGACCTGATTGTTTTTTTGGTTTGTTTTCCAGGTTTTAAGGAGAGATATTCCATGGGAGACATACATGACAACTAAACTGATCACTGGAACTGGTCTGCAGCTTTTAAGGAGATATGATAAGAAAGCTGAGAGTTACAAGGCCCAATTGCTGGATGATGTATTTCTCTATCTTACCTAACCTCATATCACAATTTGATTTTGATTATCTTTTTTAGCTAATTGTTTGATTATCACTATGATGCATCTTTAATATTTTACAGTATCCAATGCTGTACGTATACTTTTTTAGTATCCATAGCTACTGCAACAATATAATTTAAATATTTTCAGTTTTTTGCTCTATGGTTCTTGCAAGTGTATGTGTTCATTAGATTGTTCTGAACAAATCTGGAAATTAAAACAGATACTCTCTCTCAAAATATTTAGGGAGAGTATGCACAGTGCAAAACATTGTCGGGGGTTGGGGGAGAGGAGAATGTGTGTGCGTGTGTGTGTGCGTGCATGTGAGGAATGATTATTGCTAGAGGATGCAATTGCACATCTAGGTTTTTGGTTTGGGAGGGTATACTGGTTCCATGGCTGCAAACAGAGGTTGATGATGGTGCAGGAATTATGCAACATTCTCGTGGCTTGGTGCTGGTTTCATTGTCATGACAGGTCGAGGGGTTGATTGGTTAAAGTTTGTCTTCTCTCTGTGTGTTTCTGTTTTGGATTGTCAAATAATAGGGGTTGGAGAACTCAAAGATGAAGGATTATCAAATTGAGGAAGATTTGACTACAACTTTTCACATAACAGTGCCATGGAAGTCACTGAAAGAATGCCATAAAATCAATGAGCGGGTGTCCTATAGTCAGTTAGGGGTAATATTTCCCGTTCCCCAGGATTAGTTCAGAACATTTTCAGTTACATTTGATAGCTCATTCTTTATGTTAGTTTAAGCTTACAGTTTTCATCCGGTTCTTTAGTTTTTGTTGCTTCAGGAGACTTAATTCAGCCAAAAAAATTAAAAAATCAGGAGAGTTACGGTTTCCTTGAATGACGTAAGACAAATTTAGGTTCTTATATATGTTCAGAGTCTAATTGTCTCTACGAAGCATTATTTAGTTTTCAATTCTAAATGTTGTTTGTACTTCAATAATTGGTTCTGTTGTTAAGTGGGCTTCTTCTTATCTTCTTGCAAAAGAAGGTTTAGAGAAGACTGCTAAATATGAATCTCGGAAATAATTATTTTGACCTGTCAAATGGTGGTTTTTTTCACAGGATGGTCCAGCTTATATTCACGTATTTGTCAGCATTTTACGAGATATATTCAAGGAAGAAACAGTAGAGTATGTTCTAGCTTTGATTGATGAAATGCTCACTGGTAAGAATATTTTTAGAGCTCCTTTCATGTAAAGGTTTCATGTTTTGCTACCCTCAATAGTTAGTTGCTATGATTTATTGTTTTAACTGCTTTGCTAATGTTACTGTTGCAGCAAATCCCAAAAGAGCAAGATTATTTCATGACAAGTCTCTTGCAAATGAAGACACTTATGAACCATTCTTAAGGTAACTATTTGGTTTCTATTACCTCTGAACTTGTAGATATTATTCTTTGTACCAATGGACTATTGTGATGTTTTGTAGAACTCTTTCGGTTTGTAATTTCTGTCTCCTCTTGCTACCTGTTGCATTTCAACAGATTATTTCTTTATTAATTTTATAAGCATCTGACTTTGCTATTGAGACATCTCAATCATCGAGAGAAGTGTTTATCAAAAGTTTGTCATAGATTACGAGAAAATATATTCTTTTGAAAGATCCTATTCTTTAATCCAACTGAAGGAAAGAAGCTGTCTTGTACTCTCTTGTTTTTCTCTCATTATAATCTATGATCATATCTTATGAGAATTATGGTTCAGAGATGCTCTGATTAGTTTATGTTGTTTTATTCGAGTTATTGGCTTGTCCACATAATTAATATGTGAGCTGCCCCAGTTTAAGAATTCATTCCCCCCACCCCCCCCCAACAAAGAAAAAGAAGAGTCATAGTTTATGAAAAAAATAAAAAAAATGACCTAGAACTGTAAATGCTGTTATCAATTGGAGAATTTACAATAAGTGCCGCCATCTATTTACTTAGACGAGCCTTGCTACTAAAATGTGGGAAACTCAGCACTTAACTTTGGTTCTTTAGATCTTCCTTGTTGAGAATTCAAAACTTTCTTTGCTCTTTTGAAATATTTTGATGCATGGGCATTGGGCTCAGATTTCTCTTACCTTATTCATGAAATAGTTCGATAATGTCCTTACTCCTTAGTTCAGTTGTTATTCTCTCTCTTTCCCTTGAATAAGCAAAACCTCAAAACCACTTCCCTTTTATTCTTGCAGACTTCTCTGGAAAGGTAACTGGTTTATACAAGAAAAAGGTTGTAAGATTCTCTCCCTTATAGTGAGGTACCTACCATCCATGACCTATTTACATGTTTAGCGTACACTAACCAACTCTAATTTATCTCACTACCTCCAATGTTTTCTACTATTCTAGTGCTAGGCCAAAGTTTCAGGATGGTATCGCTGCAAATGGAGAAGCATCAGTTTCAAAAAAGACATCGACTTCCATCGATGACGTTCTCAAAGGACTGGTGGAGTGGCTTTGTTCTCAGGTTTGTGCATATTTTCTTTGTAGTGCTGGTACTCTGATATATTCCATGTTTCCTCTTAGGATGCTACTTTTTCCCCAGGAGAGGCCATAATTAGATGGATTGGGTGGAAATTTGCGTTTGGATGCAGGAATAGGATGAATTTCTAGTCTCTGGAGACTGGAATTCAACTTTGACCTTAACTAGACCAATCTTTTACTACAAAGAAATAGACCAGATATTTAGACTGACCTTATTTTATTTAGTCTTCTCCATTATGGGTGCCGTTGGGAGTTGAATCACAAAAGATCAAATTGTCTGCCTATATCACCCCCAGTGATTAAGTTTCACAAGCATAACCTTTAATTCGATGATTTCATCTGTTCCACCCTATTCTAGATTTGATTACTCAAACCGAAAGAAGAAAATAAGGAAAGAACAGGCAAGAACTAATTCAAGTATTTTACCTTTCCCCCTCTCCTCACCTCCCATGCCCTATCCTACTTTCCCACTTGTTCGTTAGTATCCCACTTTCTAACAAGTCTCATCTCAGAGCCTGTGATTCAAAAATCAAAACGCAAATAGAATTGGTTCTGTTCTTGTTAGTTAAAATAATATTAATATTGACGATGTTGCTTAGAGTATTGTAGCATAATATCCTGAATTTTGCCTTACAGTTTTCTTATGGTATTGCTGTCTTCATGCCTTTGAAATATTGCAAGTCTGATGTTGAAAGCCAGTTCCATTCAAGGAGAGGATTACCTTTATACATGATATGCCTCTTAATTTGGCAGAGCAGCCACCTGCTGCAACTGTTTCTCTGATGGTATTTGCAGTGTGGCTGCTAGCTGCTGATGTTATTAGGGTTCAGGAATATTTAGTTGGGAAGGAAAGAGAGAAGAAAGAAGTGGATATGTTAAGGGAAAAGGAGAGGGGAAAAACATATAACTTCTATTAACTCTGTACTAAGATAATATGGGTAAGCCAGTCTAAAAGATATTTCACAGATGTCTGACAGGCTAGGTCAGTGCCCAAACTAGAGCGGAGTAATAATGGTATGTCTCAGGAGTGGACAGAGTAATTACCCCCAAACTTTGGTTTTGAGCTACCATTTCAAGATTCTGCTGAGGATGGTTTTACTTTTCCCCATCTGGTTGAGGTCTTCTTTAGTATCTTGTGTAAATGGAACAGAAATTTGCTTGGGGTTATTCATCAAGCCTAAACTTACAATTATGTAGTACATGCTGTTGCAAAGTACTCTGGCACAAAGTCATGAAAGATGTTGTCTTATCTTGAATAGCCTATCTGGAAAAGTTTCATGATTTGTTGAAGATTTTCTTGTGAATTGGAAGAAGGTGATATTGTTATCATGGTTGTAGAATAACTTTTTAGAGTTACAAGAGCTATAGCATTGACTGCAAAAGAATAAAAGAAAGCCATGGCTTGTGACAACATAATTTATAGGATGTACTGTATGATTTTCAGATGCTTATCATGTTGGATGGAACTATATAAGTATTTGGATTGGTTTTTGGTTTAAGAAATTGTCTCGGGAATTGTAAAAGTGAATTGTTTGTGTGGGAGAATGTGGGACCCAAAGTGAAAAAATTTCTTGGAGATTCTTCCAAGAAGTGATACACCACTTCTTCGAACAATCTCCAAGAGATTATTCTTTTTGACCATACAATCTCCAAGAACATTTTATTTTCTTCCAAGAAGATTAGTTCATCTAAGATATAAGAAACATGTAAAATGATCAGTATGGTCCTAAAATAGACAAAAGCCAGGTTGGGGACTAAAGCATCAATATTGTCTTGGTGCTCAGGAGAGCAGAAAGATATATAAATCATAATCATTTGGTTCGTTTTTAAATGCCTTTACCAAGTCACTCTCCTTTGTGACGAGGACTGAAAAAACTCACAGATTAACCATGCTGTTGCTTCTGGTTAATATTGAGAAGACCGTGTTGTGTGCCTAATTATTTGAGTTGGTTCACTTGTGTATAGAACTTTATATCCTGATTATCTTTTAATGATGATCTTAACTAATTCCTTTGATTGTCGACATATCTATAGCGTTGCTAAAGAAAAAATAAAACAGCACCATGTTGACTTGGATGCAAAATTATTTCTGGTCTACAAAACCAAAATTAAACGTAGAAGTAAGCCTACCAGAAGACACAAGTGAACCAATAATTTTAGCCATATAATAAAGCTGTTGAATTGCTATCTGGTTGTTTCGTTCTTCTATTAAACAAGGTTAAATGAATAAATCCTGATATTAATTTATTTTGAGCAGCTGAAGAAGCCTTCTCATCCGGTACGGGGCATTCCCAGTGCTATCAATTGCCTTGCAACTCTCATTAGAGAGCCAACAGTCCGATCATCCTTTGTTCAAGCAGATGGGGTAAAGTTGCTTGTTCCCCTAATAACACCAGCATCCACTCAGCAGTCTATCCAGGTAATGGTCTTTTCTATTAATATTATTTTTAAATTATGGTTTATGTTTTTTCTTCTTATTTTTCCTTCTTACCCACACTATCATGATATCATGAATTGGCAATTACGTGGGCATGCTTCTCATTCCGATTGTGCCAGATTTAAGTTTGGTTTGTGATTTTCAAATTTTAATTTGTATATCATCCCATTCAGACCTTACCTTTCCAACATAGCATTCTTGTTTTGTAACAGCTTCTGTATGAAACATGTCTCTGTGTATGGCTTTTATCTTACTATGAACCAGCGGTTGAGTATTTGGCAACTTCTAGGGCTCTACCGCGATTAACTGAAGTTGTAAAAGGTTCAACAAAGGAAAAAGTAAGTTCTTACCTTTATCATACTAATTCAGTTGCTAACAGCTTTAACAACCATCTCTTGGCCATGCTGTTTCTTTCCTGTCAGGATGTTTCTGTTTATTTTTAGATTTCTTGATATGCTCTGCTAAAGTTCATACTTTATAGCTGTCTAAGGGCCTATTCTCGATTGCTTAAAAGCACCTGGTTTTAGCTTATGGCTTAAAATAAGCTGTTGTTGGTGTGTTCTCAATTGCTTATTGGACCAGCTTATAGATTAAAATAAGCTCATAAAAGCTAAAAGCACCCTAAGGAGTACTTTTTTTAGAATAGCTTGTGCTGAAACTAATTTTTTTACTTAAAAAACATAATATAAGATATGGTAAATACAAAATAATTGTATAAATATATTTTCATTTCTTATTTCTCTCTCGATTGGATTGTGGAAGAAGATTTATTTAATTTTACAGCGATTTTTCCCCCAGCAAATGAGAACAGCTCAATGTATACAGAAAAATCTGTTCTTACAAAAAAAGTACTTTTTTCAGCAACTTAAAAAAAGTTCTGTCAATATAGAACAAGCCCTATAACTATCAGAAAATATTCATTAAGATATCAAAGTCATAATATTTGGTTCATCGGTTTCTGGTAGGTAGTGAGGGTTGCAATCTTAACCCTGAGAAACCTTCTCCAAAAGGGGAACTTTGGCCCCCAGATAGTGGATGTGGGACTGCTACAAATTGTTCAAAGTTTGAAAGCACAAGCATGGAGTGATGAGGTACAAGAGTATTAGTTTATTGTTATATGCAGATTCATTATCGTTCTGCTGCAGTTCATAATATTGAGTGAGTTCATTTGTTAAGCTTATGCCTATAGCTGCTCAATTTGAGAAAAGCATTACCGTGAAGGGAACTGGACCACCAAAATAACCCGAGTCTAGGATGTAGTATTTGTGATACTTGTGAAAACAAAGTTTGACAAAAGCATGGATCACAAAGAGAAGTTTTTGTACACAGTCCGCAGACTATTGGCTTACTATAATTAACAGCACTTCAAGAATGCTCGAGTTTTTCTGTTTCTTTTTCTTTCTCCTTTTGTTTGTTTGTCCTGTCATGCAATGGTCAAGTATTCTGTGGTAGTTTCTAAAAGAGTGTGTCTACCGTTTCGGTGGATGGATGATGTGTTTGTAGATTGCTAAACTTAGTAGTGGTTGTCCGTAGGATTTGTTGGAGGCTCTGGATCAACTGGAAGGAGGACTGAAAGACAACATTAAGAAATTAAGTTCTTTCGACAAATACAAGCAGGAGATCCTTCTTGGCCATCTTGACTGGTCCCCGATGCACAAGGATCCTATATTTTGGAGGGAGAACATTAACAACTTTGAAGAGAATGATTTCCAGGTGCATTTTTGTTTTCTTCTCTCGTCAGATAACTGTTGATGATTACTTCCTTCATTTTCGTTCTTTCCCTTCTCTTGGAGCTAAAGTGGTTAGACTTAAAAGATGGAATGTCCAGGTTGTCTTATCCAAGCTTGTGTTAGACTCCCATATCGAGTATTTTATTGCAAGCACCTTTACCGGCCTTTATGTGCCGCCTTTAGGTTTTTTGGTATTGTGCTGGATAAGCAATACCTTGTTTGACACTTGATAGTCCTCTGTACTAGGCAGATTTCATTGGATCAGTAAGAAATTTTGATTTAAATGATATTTGAAAGTTGTTAGCAAAAGATTTGTTAGGGAAGATAATTCTTGCTGCAATCTAATGGAGTCTAATAAGGGTAAATTATACATTCAAATTATTTGAAAGTTGTTCGCAAAATATTTCTTTGGAAGATGATTTATTTACTGTTAATCTAATTGGAGTTTAATAATGGTAAATTTTACTAAACTTATAATTTAATCTTACATTGTAATATTTTCGGATAAATGTTTTTTATTTAGTCCTGCTTGTGTGACATAACGTTTTCCCAAGTGCAGCCAAATGAAGGATGTTGCAGATTAATAATCTAATCCTGTATTATCCTACTTCATCCTGTGTACCAAACGAGCTGCTAAACCACCTGATGAATCTATTTAAGCTGATTATTAGTCCATTTATATAAATCTAACGTGAAATTACTGCAGATCCTGAGAGTCCTCCTGACTATTTTGGAGACATCCACTGATCCAAGATCGCTCGCAGTTGCTTGCTTTGATCTCTCACAATTCATTCAAAATCATCCTGCTGGTCGGGTCATCGTTACTGATCTCAAAGCTAAGGAACGGGTGATGAAGTTGATGAACCACGAGAACACTGAGGTTACCAAAAATGCCCTACTCTGCATTCAAAGGCTTTTCCTAGGTGCCAAGTATTCCAGTTTTTTGCAGGTATAAATCTTGCAACTTTTCGAGATTGATCTTGAGGATATTGATCGAAATTGGAAGTCACCTGTTCAGTAGTATGTGGTTACGGTTATTTGTATCTAAGGAGCAAGTTTTTTCCGGTATCTAAGAAGCGAGTTTAAAGGGCTATTTATTTTGGCATTATGTATGTCCCAATTAAATAAATGTTTGAAAATCTAACCTAATATTGATTCTGTACTATGGCCAAATAAGAGGACGGCCACATTACTTTCTCCAGTAGGGGGAAAAAATCTCCAGAGATTTTTGTATGAAAGCACAAGTGCATGCCTGTAACTGATTGACATTTGACCTTTTCTAATTAGCAATTATTCCGTGTTTTCATAATAATAATAAAAAATGGTATGGTTCAAGCGCATCCTTATTTTCATTTATTATTTAATTTAAATATTTTGCGGAATTGGTAAGACAAGGTATATTAAAATATTCCTTTATTCAATTTAAGATGGAGAAACAGGAGTTCGTTTAGCTAATTAAGTAACAAAGACCACTATTATTGCCTTTGATAAGGAGAAGAACAAACATGTCTGGAAAATTCCCAATCCCACTTCAGTTGATGAGGTAGGACAACAAAAGACAATCTCTGTTGCTGAAGCAGCGCTTAATTGCCCTGTTAGGTGTTAGCAAGGAGACTATCTGTTAGGAAATTCAGATTTCTCAAATGGATGAGGCTAATTACAAACGTTGTATTTTTTTTTTTTCCAAATTAAGTGTTCATTTTTCTAGATAAATGATGAGAAATAGAATATTCATTTTGGACGGAGGGTTTATTTTTTTTAGACATTTAAGTTCTAAAGGGCATAATATTAATAAATAATAACTATTCTTGCTACGATTTTTATATTATATCATAATACATTACGCCATCTGTTTCAAATTGAAGTTTTTTATTTCCTCTTAAAACACGCCTTTTTCTAGCTTTATAATTTTACTTTATAATATCACCTTTACCATAAAGAGAAAGGGAGAGAAATTGATGGTTGATATTAATTTTTTTAAGGTTATAATAGGAAAAATATATCATATATTTTATCTATGCTAAAATACCAGAAGACCTTCTATTATGAAGCGGAAGAAATATATATAATATAATATAAAATTATAAATATAACATTAGTAAGTGTTCTCCTAATGTTAAAGTGATAGTAAGTATTGGTTAAACTAGTGGAATCATGTAGAAAGAATTTCGTGACATGCATTTTCTTTTGCTAGAATCAGACTTTACAAATACAGCTTAAGTTGGGTCTAAAATAGTTTTACTCAATGTGAAATTCTGGATGCTCTAAGCAGAAAGAAAAAATATTTAATAGACATCATGTAGTAAAGTATAGTCAATCACCACAAGGGCATTATGACAATGGTCTAAGCATTAGAAACTCATTTTCAAGAGTTTCGAGTTGGGTATAATACTCAGTAACCGTGGAAATCCCTTACTAAATACCCTATGAATCTCTTCTAATAGGCTGGAGTATCTATACAAATTTCCACTTTGATACATTTCCTCTATGTATTTCCAAGTATCAAAAGAAGTACTCAATAATTGAATACTGGACCCAATACTCTCACTCACTGTGTTCAAGATCTAGGTAAAAATCACCTGATTTATTCTCAAATACGAGACAAAGGTCCATCCACTTTAGGAATCACCACGCCAAACAACCTTTCAATGAAACGCAACTTATTTTTGGTAAGTAGAGTTCTCCGCACCATTTTACGTCAACTAAAATAGTTCTCTACCAATCAACACCTTAGAAGCAAGCCTTAAAGCTGAGTTTTCATTAAGATGCATGTAAAAATGATGTGCAATCGGAATTCAACAGTAATTGAAAATGTAGTTGATGAGGATTTCATGTAAACTTAGAAATTGTAAAATTGAAGAAGAAAACAAAATCAAAGCTAGATCGTAACTCGAAGAAGTGAAAGTGAACTAAATCCTCACACGCATCATAAAATTGATCAAGAGAACAAGCTAAAAATAACAAATTAAAGATCCAAACACAATAAAACCACAAATTCCCACAATTCTATTAATTCAAGATGCATAATTGAAGAATTGAACAGAACAGAGTAAGGAAACAACAATCGAACAACAAGAAATCGACGTAAAATAGAAATCGTTAAAAATGGACTTTAGCCTAAATCACTCCCTCAAAAAGTATCTCAAGAGATGGAGGATTGCTCAATCCTTATAATCAACAAACTTTACTCACTAGCTAATCGATGTGCATTGTGCACAAATTACCCTTGAAATTTTATGCATGTGCGTCACACATGTGCTCTGCCACCACGGACATTAATAGCACACAAAATAGCACCATGTAAATTGTTAGTACATTTTTAGCACACAAAATAAACCAGGGGTATAACTTACTTTTGAAACATACCCAAAGGGTATAAATAACCATTAACTCTTATATTATCTATGGAACCAACTTTATTTGCAAGACGAAGATATAGGAATATGAAAGTAAGTAGGATTAAGAGGTTTCAGGTAAGAACACCCTTCGAAGCAGAGGCCTATGCTGCTATAATGGCAAATGGAAAATTTGCAGTTCTTGAATCATTAGAATGCCATAGTGGAAGGGGATTGCATTGATGTCCTTAGAGGACTTAAAGGTTATCCGGCTGATATTTATTGGACAAGATTAGATTTGGTGAAGACTGGTAGATCTATCATTGGCAAATTTAAGTTTTGGGATTTTCATTATGTCAATAGGTTAGCCAATTTTCATGTTCATAACTTAGTATAATGAGCTAAATCTAACACTGTAATAGAGTATGTTGACTCTTCTGTCCTTCCATCTTCGGTACTTTGTATTAGGGGAGACACTATTTGTAATTTCAATACGGGTTCGGATCCATCAAATGATTAATATTTTACTTAGAAAAAAAAGAGTAAGTAGGATTGTTTTTTTCTCCTTTTAACAAAGAAATCAGAATTTGGTGGAAATCAAATTATAATATAAAAATATATCCAGACCATATATTGAAGGGTGAATGAATGAGTTTATAAGACGTAGAGGAAGGTTTGAGCTAAAGTCATAAAGAATTATATGACTTTATTAGATTTAGATGAAAGTATAATTATGCATTCTTACGGGTACGTGCAGTGGCGCATATAAGAACTAAGAATAGTACAGTCACTCATCGATTCGCTTTATTTGTGTGAATCACTTATAAATCTATCATTTAAATTGAGTAAAAAGAAATTATATTTATTTTTTTTAAAAAAAATATTTTTCAAAAGAACATATGAACTGCACGCGCCATTGAGTACGTGTCAAGTCCAAAGGCCAACATCCACCCAACTAGTAACTACACACATCATCTCTTCTGCATGTAACACAAGTGTTAATCACCATAACCGAATCCAACAAATGCCGATACAAAAACACCCAATTTCACCGCCAACCGTCACCATAATCACCGCCGTCCATGGAGGAGCAGGAAAACTCCCTACCATGCCCATCATCGTGGCTCTCAAACTTCATACCCCTCCAATCTGAAATCATCTCCACTTCTCTCATTTCCCTCTTCTCACCTTTCCTATCAATCTTATCCCTCTTCACCGATTCCTTTCGTCCTGAAAAGACGAAAGAAAACGTCGAATCAGCAGTCCAGGCGGCCGCGAATGTCCCTACAGCAGTGGTCGACGGAAGCAGCCTCTTGTTAAAGAAAGTTGGGGTAGGGTTATTAGCAGCCGTCTATGTTTTTGTGATTTTAACATTTCTTTTAGTGATGGCATTTATATTAGGAATTGGGTTGGTTAGAATTTGGGTGGAGCAGCCAGTGATTCTAAGAGAAGGGTTGCATTTCGATTATACGAAAGTTCATCTGGTTGCGGATTTTGTATTTGGAAGTGATTATGGAGGGTTTGATGGGTATAATAAGCATTGGGAGCTTACTGGGATTAATAAGGTTGGAAGGATTCCTGTTGGACATACTTTTTATGTTTCTTTGGTTCTTTTGGTTCCTGAATCTGATTATAACAGAGATATTGGGGTTTTTCAGGTACACAAATATTTCTTCCCTGCCTTTTTCGACAAAAAATCGTTCGTTCCCATTCTCTGTGTCTTGTTCCCGGTTCTATCCATGCGCTAGTTAGTTAGTTAATTTTTCCCTACTAGGTTCCACTATTTATTTCAGGTTATAGCATGTCAATTTCATATTGACAGGACAAGGGATGTGATACAGAATGGGGATAGCCGATTCTTACGGTTTTTTTGGTATTTGAATCTTCATGTTTCAGTACAAACAAGTACTATAAATTAGACCGTGAAGATATTGTCATTGATAATAAAGTATCACTATAATAGTAAAGATCATTAACCTGGACTCTTAATTGGTAAAATCTACTTCTAGATTGGCAAAAGTTGGCCATAGATTGCATGGGAGACCTCTCTAATAATAATTTAAGTATTTAAGTGGGGTGGGGAAGGTGGAGTTTTCTATGAGAATTTAGATTGAGATTTTTTTTTTTTTTTGTGTTAAAGTAATTTGGATTGAGAATCAAAACTAGGTGCTGCAGCCTTCATAAATATGGACTATGATTTATTAAGAAAACTTTAGGAACATGCTAAATTTTCCATTGGAATAACAATTCATTGATTTTGAAGCCTCTGGGTTAAGACTTGTCTGTTATGGACAATGTGGTTCAGATTTATCTACATCAGCGGAATTTTTTTTCTTCTCTTGTTACGGATAAATCTGAACCATTATCCACATCGTAATTAACCGTGGGTCTTCAAGCAGGCAGCAATGAACTATTCTCAAACTTCGACTAAAAGAGGGAGAAAATATGAACCAATTCTTGTTTTTTTTAACCAATTCTTGTAAATGAGTAATTAGCCTTATAAGCACCTCAATCATGATAATTTTATATTCTCAGCTAACTGCAGAAATTACATCAAGCAATGGACAAATAATGAAAAAGGCTACTCATCCTTGCATGCTACAATTTAGAAGTTGGCCAATTCGAATGGCGCGAACATTCATCATGGGCATACCCTTATTACTAGGAATAACAGAAGAAACTCAGAGTATAGAAGTACCAATGCTAAAACACAAGGAAGATTTTCCAAGAAGTGTAGCAATAAGAATAATCTTGAGTCCCAGAGCTGGAACCGATTTTCTACCGCAGTTGTATAATGCTGAAATTTTACTGAATTCTCAGTTGCCTTGGTGGAAAGAACTGGTACGAAGATGGAAGTGGACATTATACGTATGGACTTCTATGTACATGTATATCATCCTTCTATTGTTAGCGCTATGCTTTTCTAGGCCGCTGATATTTCCAGAACTATGGAAGGGTTTTAGTGAGCAGGGGCAGAATTTAGCAGCTGTGGAAGCATCTAGAAAAAACGAGCCTGAATCTAGAGAGGAATCAGATGTATCCCGGTCAATGAGAAGATGGCAGCGAAGTAGGAACAAGAGGAAGGCAATGTTGATGCCGAGGAATGAGAGTCGAATGCCAGAACCTACTACTAGCATGAGCATAACGAGGGAGGATACAGGAATGAAGTTCGAAGAGGAGACCGGGGATTCGGAATCTGTTTGCTCTAAAGGCTAAGATCGATAGGTAGCAGAGCTGGTAATACAAGAAGTTTATAATCTGCTTTATACGAGTTCGGAATCAAATATCAGAAGTGGCTTCGAGATCAGGGACGGGAACCTGCTGTTTGTACCTTGTTGAGGAGTTTTAGTAAACAGAAATATGCTTCTCAAGAGTTGTTTAAAATTTGAGGGGAAAAAAATTGTGGTGAAGATTACCGCAGAGCATGTGAAGAAAATGTTTATACTTTTTAAATAGTCAAAATCTAAAATACAGTTTAAAACAACAAACACTATAGCATAAATTATATCCAATAAAATACCAAAAAATAAAATCTATAAAATGCCTGCTGCTGCTCGTTTTGCATTTCAAAATGCTCAACTTATTTATGGCGAGCAAGCAAAAGCACCAAGTCGAGTGTTTAAGTCAACTTGTGAATGGTTTTCATGTCGACAGCTTCTAGGAGGGTACCTTTTTCAACATGATCCCACCACTTGAACAAGAAATTGTCGACAACCAATCTGAACCAAGGGGACAGCTTCAAGCCCTCTTCACCAGCATCCGCTTTTCTCAGAAGTTCTCTCAAGTCATCTCGAGTCAAATACTTGATATCAGCAACTTCATCAGGATTTGGTTTGACCGCAACATCTCGGACAATGAACAGCAGGTAATCAACTGCCAATTAGTGTAAAAATAGAAAAAGAAAATAAGTATCAATGTCAACCATCAGCTACAACATCATGACCATGGATCATCCAATAAAGCATGACACTAGAAAAGAAACCCGTAGCAGAGGAGAATGTAAATGGATAAAAGGTATAATGTATTTCTTTGTTGCTGAAAAATAGACATTCATTCTAAAGACAAGCTGATCAAAGATGCTAAACATATCATTAATCAGAGTAAGTGTAATTACGCTCATGCTCTCCCCACTTCCCATCCGAGGGTGCTTTGTAAAGGATACGGCCCAATGGCGTGAACTGATCTACTGGGACATCTTCGGCACCAATGCCCAGTTCATCAAAAAGTTTCCTTTGTGCAGCATTCCTTACTCCTAAAAGATACAAAAAACATATAAGTAATAGCAATATAAATATCATGATACCAATCAAATATAGCCAAATCATACCAAGATAGCCCTCCTCAATCAGCTCAGATTCTCGGTATAGAGGATGGCTGCAGCAGGTGTTTGTCCAGACCAGGGGAAACGTTACTTTAGCCGCAGATCGTTGCTGCAAATGTAAGGTTTTAAAAAAAAATGTGATTTAAAACCCATTGAAAGGTTTTAAAAAAAAATGTGATTTAAAACCCATTGACAATGTGAATTAAAAATTTTTAAAAAAAATGTGCATCAGTCAGTACAAAGCCATTATATGCCAAAAGTAGAGTATACATCAGACAATATGAAATTCTTCTAGAAAGGAAAAACAAAGGTATGTAG
>JAOWBF010000039.1:8315485-8325849 GCA_028566175.1 Vinca major
ATGTTAACGTGTTTCCTAATCATTTTCCAATTAAAAAACCTATGGTAAGTACAATTCCAATCAAAATGGTAATTGCTATATTTTTGAGATTTTACTTCTTATAAATACTAGGTACTTTTACTGTGAGGATATGATATTTGTCTTCTAGACAGTGAGCATTTTTTCTGTGTACTTTCGATTCCAAAAGCTAACTTAAGATTTAGATAGTGATTGAGATTTTCTCCACCGCCTTTAATCGTGTTTGTTTTTCACAGGTTTAAATCCTTGGCCGTATGAGGTCTTCTCAAGTTAGTTGACGGCACATAGAAGAGGAACCCCTTTGTTCAGGATGGCATTATACCCCTTTCATCCTCAATTGAAAGTTCACATTATTATTTTAATTTGCCTCAAAATGAATGTTCACTTAATTAAAATTAACATATTTTAACTCTAAAATCTCATAACTAGCCTCCTATATTTAAGGAATTCACACTGGTTCCTGCCACTAACCCCTCTAATTAAGAAGAACTTTATAGTTACTTAATTTTTATATAAAGTCACATGCGGATATTACATTTGGGGTGAAAAATCGCCTGTATCCGGATATATACTCATTCATGTGGTCAACCACTCAGAATTCGTCAAGTGGATATCTCTTTTAATTATATATAGATATGATAAATTGTGAGTGATTAACGCAGAAATGAATAATACACGGATACAAACCATTGTTTACCTTAAATTTGAGACAGAGAGTAATATATATTGGATGAATGTGACGTGTGAAGCAAGAAGCCAATGGCAATTAGCCGAAGCATACAGACACCACAAAGCAAAATCCACACCTTATCCAAATCCCACCCTCTCCAATTGCTTTGGCAGAATGGAGAGAAAGAGATGATCGGCTCTGCTTCTGCCGCCGCCGCCACAATCTTCCGACCAAACAACAACCATTTTAGCCACTGCTCCGACCATAATGTCTTTATAACCACCTCCTCCAAGCCTTCTTCCATTACTCGTTCCGGCAATTTCTGTGTCCGAGGTCACATTTTCCCCATTTTTTTTCTTTGCATTCTTTTTGCATTTTTACATTTTTGCAACATTAGTAATTCATTTCATAATATAAGTTGTTTCATACATGTAGTAAAAATTAAGGAAACAAAAAAAAATATTTTTTAATCAAAATATCAATATTACTCTCTTAAATAGAACGTGTATACCACTAATTATATTTAAGAGAGTAATACTGATATTTTGACGAACAAGTACCTTATTTCTGCTTTCTTACTTTTCGCTACATGTATTCAACTACTTATATTATAGAATGAAGATGTAATATTTATTTCTTCCGATTGATCTATCGGTATAAAACATTGTATTCGGATTTAAAAAAATAAAATACTAACTGAATTATGATCTAGATTCAAAAGAAATTGATAATATTAGCCTTTGTCTTCATAAACTCTAAGGGGTTTAATTTACATGGGAAATTAGAGTATTACATTAGGAGTATATGAAAATGAGGTTTAATGCTTTTATTTTAGTAAATAGGAGTATAATACATTAGTTGGTTCATATAATCATTGTAAATATGTTAATCGGATCAAATTTGGAGAACAAACATTTAATATTTCTCTCTTGAGAATTTCTTAAGTGGCAGAAAATTAAAAACCAGGGAAAAAAACAAAATAGTATGTCTAGATATTAGATGATGTCAAACAAAATGAGTGGTGTTTTGGATATAGTTTTTAATCATCTTGGATTAAATCATGTTTGATTTTTAAATTTTTTATTTTGAGTTCTAAATTTAAAATTTTATTCTTCTTCGAAATGAAGTAAAATACAAAAATATTTTAATTCAAATATTATAGAGATTGTTATGTATGATAGGTTCTCTTGTGAGGTAACATAAATCATCGATCGACTTTTAATTTGGCCCTAGGTTGGAATCTTGGCTACTTAAAAAAATTGTTTGTCCTCAACTGGTGTTCTAATGCATTTCTCAACTATTTATAATTTGTCACGTGAATATTCTTTTAATCCCACTTCTTCATCCGTCATTATTCACATTCATCAATTAACTTCTATCCTATCTCCTATCTTTGAAATAATGCCGACTGGAAAATGTAATTGGAGAGAATATCCGCGTGACAGAGGCGATTTTTTCCCTACTAATTGTAACAATCATTATTCTTGTAGTTACAAATGATCAGTCAAAGAAAACAGAATTATCTTCTAGTGAGTTCTCCACTAAAAAATCAGAGGTTGACAAAATTGTTGATGGAATAGATTTTGGTGAACTTTGCAATGATTTTGAATGCATAAGTAGCCCTGCTGTGGAAGCTACAGCCAGACAGCTTGTGAGAGACATCCTAGAGCTTCGCCAAGGCATTCGAGCACTCGGAACTTATGCTACTTCTGTTAAATACAAGGTTCATTCCTAGTAATTTGTTTATTAATTATGTCTATTCTTAATTTCTTCGAACCAAAATGACAGTCAATAACTATGCCATTTATGGAAGTTTCTTATAGAAAATGTTTTGTTGGGGAAAAAATTATTGCAGGATCCAGTGAGAAGTTTTACTGGTAGAGAGAAATATAAGAGACCATTATGGGCAACTGAAGCACTAGACAACCCCACAGTGGTAAAGTTTCTATATTTATATTATATTACATTACTTCAAATTGAATCCTCTCCTTTTCTGGTTTTGTGTGCCCTTGAACATATTTAAAATTTCAAAATTAAAAAAAAAAATAGTATGGGGATGGAGAACAAGTGTGGAACTTGATACTTATAGTTTCGAATTGGACGTACTCCACTAGTTTTTAATTCTTTAATTTTCGATACGTATCTTAAACGACTTATATTAAGTAACAGAGTGAGTACATCTTTGGTTTAAATTTGTTGTATGGACAGAGTGTGCAACAAATGGTGATGCTGTCAACAAGTTTATTAAGTATAAAGTGGACACTCAAAGGGAAGCCTAAATCAATTCTTGCAAATATTGGAGGAGACTTAATTATCAAAATTCAATCCAAATTCAAACTCAACCAAATCAGTGGCCAAGTGATTGAGCATGAAGAACTATGGGACTTGTCTGAATCATCAATCTTTACTCAGACATTTTTCTGGGCATCGCGACGAATCTTTGCTACTTCTGAATCTGGAAAAGATGTTGTAGATTTCTTCAAAGACCTACCAAATCGATTCAAAACAGAAAATAGAAATGTCGAAATTTATCCTGACCCTTCCGGTGATCCAACTAAGGTAAATAAAAAAGAAAACTCCGATAAACCCTCATCTTTTGTTTGTCTGAGATTATTAATTTATCGCGTATCCTATGACAATTTTTTTTATGTGCAGTTTTTCCAGAGGGATGACAGCTTCCAAAGAGATGCCTATCAGTTTGCACTGTTTCTTGCACTTATCTACTTTCTTGTACAGTTTTTGAGGACAACCTTGTAAAAAACAAATGTGGGAAATTGTTTATTTATGTAAAAGTTTGACAATCTTGTACAATTTTAATTGTTTGTAATTTGTCAAAAAAAAAAAAAAACTTTTTATACTAATTAGAATCACATCCATATATATACCAAAGTTCAGACACTTATGTACACTAGTTTAAGGATTGGTTCTCCTGCAAATGTTTCTGTCTTTAATCTCCTATAGTACAGAATTCCTTTTTTTTTTTTTTTAAGTTTTACTATCGAGTCAGGTATCAAGCCTCAAACTTATGGTTCCGAGACATAAATGATGCACAACTCTGATAGCATTGTTTAACAAGGCAAATGAGATATGAAAACCTTTTTTTTTCAAGCCAGATGAGCATCTAAAAAATACCCCCGAACCCCTATTCTTTCAAGCCAGAAGTGTGATACCAACTAGCTAGCCTTCTTTTTTAACATGGTACGAAAACTTCTCTCCGCTCTTTGCCTCCCCGCCCCCGGCCAGGGGCCAAAGAAGAATAGTAGTTATTTAGGCAGACCAGACCAGAAACAAACATCAAAAGAGTAAATTTGCAACAATTTCTGATTAATGTAAGGTACATACAAATCCGAAAAGAAGAAGAAAAGTATATGTGAACTATAATACGTATTGAGAAACAAGTGTAAAACAACTTAGGAGTAGCAAGAAATAATATTCATTCCTAAGTTAATCTTCTTCTCTTTCCCCCAGTGTCTGTTGCACTAGCCTTCCTTAATTTCCCCGAGAATTCAGAACAAACTTTTATTTTAATAGAGCACAGCCCGCGCTGCCCCAAATAGAACGGCAATATAATAAACAATACAATGTGTACAACACTAAATTTCAAAATCTCAATCTTGTTCTTTCTTTGAAGGGAATGGGGAAACTATCCTTTTAACTAAAGAAGATTAAAAAAGAAAACCTTATCTATGTAAATCCCAGGGAAAAAAAAGAAGCTTATTCCCCATAAGTTCATTTCCGCAGGTGAAAATATTTTTAAGTACAAAGAATCAGAAAGACGACACCTCTATGAAGAATACAATATGGTACACCGAGAAATTAGGCTTCCTGGACCTTGCTCATAGCGACCTGCTCAATTCATTAAGTTGTTGCATATAATGGCGAAAAACAACAGGAACGTTAAAAAGAACCCGGTATTTAGACTGTTAGCCGAAGATAAGATTTGAGCGCCTACAGAATATGTGTTTCCTGACTTGTCATCTTGCAGTTTGACGCTTGAAGAGCCTGTAACAACGAAAACGTTTATGAAAAAGAAATCATCAAAT
The DNA here is from genome assembly GCA_028566175.1 of Vinca major. Taxonomy (NCBI): domain Eukaryota; kingdom Viridiplantae; phylum Streptophyta; class Magnoliopsida; order Gentianales; family Apocynaceae; genus Vinca; species Vinca major. The sequence goes on from JAOWBF010000039.1 coordinate 8,320,217, forward strand.
TATTAAAGGGCGTGTGTCTCCACTTATAGCAGAAAACAACAACTCCCTCCGTTTCCTAATATAAGTCACTCTGGACCTATAAACATATATTACCCTTTCTTTCTATCCCGTTTTCCTCTATATCCAAACGGAATACCAAATTACTAGAAGAGTAAATAGGGGTAGTATTAGAAGAAAGAAATATATATATATATACACACACGTGTGTGTGCGCGCAAAATGAGTTATATTTTGAGACAGACCTAAAATTTGGCAATATTAATAAATGCACAAAGTGGTTGCTCCCAAAATGCCACTGAAATAGTGGATTGGAGATTGACCACATTTTGGCAATGAATGGGCTGCTCACAGAATACAACTGAAATAGTAGTCTTTTAATACTATAAACCCAGAAATTGTAAGCCACCAAGTAGCTGGGACAAAACGCAACAGAATGTAATGTAACATACTCACAGTTGTGTTCGGCCCATCCAATTGTCCGATTTTCAAGATCGTACGTAACAAGCTTGTTTGAAAGTACAAGATCTGCATTGCAACAAAAAAGGCGCAAAATAAAAATAAAAATTAACATGCAGTAAGATGCTAATCACAATAGACGGCTGCAACATGCCGAATGGTGTTCTTATATATGCTGCAGCACACTTGTGTAAACAACGTAATGAAGCACGGAAATATAGAGTATAGAATATCCAAATACTATCATTTTTCAGACATTTTTAAGAAAATAAATACATGTACGGTCAAACAGAATCAAGGTACATATTCAATTATATCTAAGAAACATTTCAGAATGTTCCGTTATTAGTTATTCCAGTAGTAGGCTTCTATAACGTAGCCAGTGACTAAAACTTTTCGGGCATTTACTCAATCTTATTTCAAGTCAAACAAGGACGCTAATAGAATATTCCACAGTAAGCCATGCCCGATCCTTCTACAAATCTTACAAGAAAAGATACTTGTTACATTAAATCATTCTGCTCCGAAAGTAAGCCCCAGATCAATGTAAAACGAAACGAGAGGTTAGGCATGGAACTAGCAAATATATTACTATGTATTTAGAAACATCCTACAGCTACCACATATTCCCTTACCTGAATTAGATTTTGTGGAATGTCGGGAAATATGCAAGGGGAAGGGGGAAGAGCAAAGCAACTTTCATGTGATAACATAGCATAACACCGAACAAGCTCGTGAGTATATGGGCATGCTACATCCTTGTTCAAACACGCCAAGTGACAAACTAATTCATCTCCTCTCTCTAACAGTACAAACTTAGGAGATAGACATGAGAATAACCAGATTGTGAAACAATCTTGAGGCACGCATGCAGATACATTGAAATGACTTGATTTACCTAAACGTAATACCTCGGAAACTTTTAAACGTGTAATAAAGGAGAGATCGAGAGAAGAGGGGCTGACTTGATTTACCTAAACGTAATACCTCGGAAACTTTTAAACGTGTGCAGTGATTGAAGAAAGATAGGAAAATAAAGGAGAGATCGAGAGAAGAGGGGCTGACTAATACCTCCAAGCAGAGTTATTTCTCGTCCATCCCTGGTCTGCATACCCTTGTTCATCCAACCTATACACCACTCATTGTCCTACAAAGTTTAGAAATTGAAAACAAATAATAAGCTTAAACTTCTAATTACAACAAACTATTGAAAATATGAAGTTCAATAGAGACAGCATAACAAAATCAATTAACTATAAAAAGAGGTACGGGAATTATATTAAGGAAAACGAGCAAAGGTTAGCTACTTACACGAACTTCAAAAAGATATTCGTGGGGATAAACTGTCAAAGAAAGTGAATCTTCAAAGTGAAATGTGACCACAGGAAATCCATCGTCAATGCTGCATAAACACAAATATTAAAACTGTAACCTTCGTAACAGTCACAAATACCCCCAACAAAATCAAGCATTAAAGCCAAACTAACGTAATGTGGTAATACACACACAAATTCTAAGCTGGACTCCAAGGAGTATTAAGATTGCTTGAAATTTGTGTTGCATATCAATTATTTTAGTTTAGATGCCCAGTTAAGGCAATGAAAGGATCATCTGTATTTGATCGATAAATCATGCTCTTCAATTAAGATGGTAGTACCAACTCCATAGTCTCAACATAACCAAAATAAAAGAATGATGACTTTATCTCTTTATTTTTATCAGTAGTATTTTTAACCCATGAAGGTCGTGTTTGGCGCGATGGTCAAGTGTTAACTTGTTATCCGCTAGGTCACGGGTTCGAACCCCGGAAACAGCCTCTTTATAAATAAAAAATAAAGGTAAGACTGCGTACATCGGACCTTCCCCAGACCCTGTTGATGCGGGAGCCTTGCGCATTGGGTACGACCAAAGAAAGAAAGTATTTTTTAACCCACAGCCGCTACTCAGTGATGCGCACAAAGTATATATGCCTTGGGAGAGGTTTGAACCCTGGTTGGAAGTAATCCCAATCTTACCAACTAAGGCCAAATCATGTTGACAATGATGAGTTTATCTTAATGTGGTTGTTCTCAACTACTATTTCTTTATTCTCTCTTTGGGGAATAGAAGGGCGAGAATCTTCATCATAAGGAAAGTCTACTACGAAAAATTCACACCCTACAGTAGCATTATAATAATACTAATACATGATGAAAAAATCAAGTAACAAGTCTTACTTTCCGGGGAAGAAGAAGCATTTGAATTGTTGCTCAACTGTATGTGTTTGTAAATTCGGTTGTGCTGCCAGAATCTAGAACGATAGAGAAGCAATTGAGACCATCTTTCATAAACTTTACACAGACAAAATTTAATAAAGGATACTAACTACGATTAATTAAGACAATAACATCATATGAGATCGATTATTTGAAAATTCTAAGGTGGTGGTAAGATTACTTGCCTTCTTCATAAATGGGGCATATATATAATCCGGGAGATATGCCAGGGTTGTGCCACTATCCATTATTGTTCCCCCGTTTCCATCTTCAAAAACATCTGTTATGTCTAGTACATCACCGCCCACTTCAACTGCTTTCATAATAACATTGTAATGTGGCCTAAGATTGTAATAAAACTACCATTAGAATGCATGCTTATCCAAGGATGAATGAAAAAAATCATCAAGCAGACAACAACATTATTTTTAATAATATTCTATACAACAAAATGAAACGGAAATTATTTTACTATGGAAAAACCAAAGAGAAAGAGCATACCAAAACTAATTAATGCCTATATACAATTAGGATCAACTTTGAAGACTGTCATAACGTTCCAAGGAACATGTAAACCACGATACATTATGAAATAAATTCATAGTTATGCCCAATTTCCAAGGAGCAAGAGAATTGAAATGTTATCAGAAAACTGAAGTTATGTAAACATAGAATTACATAAATTATGTTACACGTGCTAAATTGGGGAGTAACCTAAATTATGCTGTCATAAATTATGTTAACATTGAATTACACGTGCTAAAATACGATGCACAATTCAGTAGTAAGAATATTGCACATTTTCCTTTCATGTTTCTTTGCACTAGCTTTCTGAATATCCTGGAAACAAACTTTTAAGATCCTGGATTCCATAAACTTAATCCAAGAAGTGTTGCATGTACAACTGTACGACGCATGCTATCAACAATAGTGTTGTTGGAAGAGTAGAAATTACTTCCATAGCCACTCTTCACAATTCACAGGATAATTAAGCTGAAATAGCTAAAAGGTTAAAAAGAAAACATAAATTTCTATTATCAACTTACTCATTCGGGACCAGTGGGGTTGTTTTTAATTTTGGCTGCACTACGTGTCCAATAGTGAATATGCCACCTCCATTGATGCCATCCAAGCAATGCGAAAATACTTTTTTAACCTTTCCAGCAGAAGCAAGTTGTGAGATGATCGATGAATTTGCTTGTCCAAAACCAACAATCCCATCAACTGCATCACTAGAGGTACTAGAGGAACTTAGCTCTCCTTGTTGTTTCGCTGAGCATCTATCTTGACAAGAAAAATCAAGTTACAATAACGGAAAAACATGCCACAAAAAATAAATTGGTTAGATAAGAAGACTTTTGATATTTATTAATAAGGATTATAATATTTGGTAGCTAGACTTTTGTTGTTTTACATTGGTTTAATTTTATATCTTGTTAAGCTTTTTTTACCGGAGTCTTTACATAATATAATTAGTAGAAAGATATAAAATTCTATTATATGCTATTGTGCTAATAAAATCTCTTGATTTATTTTGTGTAAGTTGGATATTAAGCTCATATTATAAGTCATCGTATTTTTTCAAAAATTATTTGTACATAAATGAGCTGAACTGCTCGTGAGCTACTGATGAGTTGAGGTGGAGTAGAGAAAATTATCTCACATCAAATATGAGATGTGCTATGAGCTGGACAAATTTAGTGTGAGTTTAGCCTTAGTTAACCTAAGCACAGCTCAGCACATTTCCACCCCTACCGCTGATTTTCGGACATTGTGAGGAATGATAAACATGATGCCAAATTGGATTAAAAAAATCGAGATTTTTAGAACAATATCACCATTGAGATGGAAAAAATTAAGGAATTTGAAATAAAATCTTAATCTGAGATGGAGAAAAGGAAGAAATCTGAAAAAAAAAATTCCAATCTGAGCGGGAACCGGGGAGGTTAAAACGTATAGGATTCAATGTGGACGGCTCTTTATGACAGCTGTATGCGTGATGGCCATTATATCTAAAATGAATGAATCTGATAGCCACAAAAGCGAGCACGTTCAATACTGTATCTTTTTCGGAGTTGTACATGAATAAGAAACAATTATTAAGAGTTTAATGTAATTAAAAAGACGGTTTAAGATAAGTTATTTATATTTATAACATATATTTAATCATATAAAAAACTTATAATCTGGCCCGGAAAATAATTGTACAATCATTTCCGAACAAATGACTGATTATTGAATTAATTTTAAAAGTTTAAAAACAATCATTATTTTTTTTAGAGATTTTAATCTTTTGTGGAAATTAAAAGATTACATAATAAAGATAAGTACAAGCTATAATTAAATCTGCTACTTACCATATCCAAATGACCCGATCAATACGGAGTTTGTTTCACTTTTAGTTGCTAGTTGTTTAGTTTTTAATGTTTTATTAATTTAATAAGTAATAAATTCTGTGAACCAATCAAAACTTTCAATTTTTATTAATTTAATAGGTAATTAAAAAATAAAATTAGATTAGGATTTGACTTTAGTTGATAATTATTTTAATTATTTATTAATTTAATTAGAAAACGATTCTCTGAAAAAATCAAAAAAATTAAAAAAAATAGAAACTCAAAAAATTAGATAAGACTCTTAATTTCTCCTGAGAGCTCAAATCTAAAAGTACCTTTAAATAATTAAATACCATAAAATAATTGAGGATTGTTGAGATGATTGAGGATGTAATTTGATATTTAAATTTAGGATTTAAATAAGTGTTAGTTTTCAATTTAATTTAAGTAATCTAAATTTTTTCAGCCAATCAAAATTAATAAACTAATTAAAAAAACTCAAAACTCTCAAAGAATTCGATTAGAGCGGTAAAGGTTTGTGATTGGTTGAAACTGAAAATATTTTCTTTAACATAAATATTAATAT
>JAOWBF010000039.1:8447590-8460697 GCA_028566175.1 Vinca major
TCAACACATATAACTTCTACCCATTAAGTAATAATAGCGTGATACTAATTTAGATGAGAATATTTTTTTCCACTTTCGAGGATTTATTCAAATTAAATTTGTAAATTTAAGAGTAACTAATATTATAAAGTTACAGAATTTTTCGTCACTATGACGTAGTAATTATTCGATTTTAATTGATTTAGTCAGATTAAATACGTGACTATTGGTAATCAAAAAAATTAAGCAATTAATTCCACGATAAAAAATGTGAAAAACAGTTCGAACTTTCAAATTTGTTGCTCTGTCTTTAAAGTTATCAGAAGATTTAAATCGTGTAATATATTTTAACTAATTCCACTCAGTGTTGTATATACGACAACAACTCAAAAAGAGCTGACTCATACACTTGATTTAAATCAAACACTTACTATTTGAACCAATACAAACCTAACATAACACTATGCTCAATGAGTTTGTCAGTTAAGTCGTGATTCGAAGGACTTTGATGTGGACAGTTTTCAGATTTTTAAGGTTTCAGCCCCTTCTTTTAAATCTCCAAGATTTCAATTCTTCAGCCCACAGAATCTCAAAGCCCTAATTCAGGCCCAACAATCAAAGCCCATAAAATCCGAAAAACTCGCCCAAGAACCTTCACCTGCTTCGCTAGTGGTCCACTTTCCAGTACTGAATATTAAACGCAGAAAATTTCAAAAAAATTAAAAATTAAAAATACCTATCCAATTCTCCATCCCCTTTCATCATCCCTCTCTCAATTCTTTCTAGAACCTTTCAAGCACACGGTGGTATTCTACTGCAACTATTATCCAGATTCCCGCAAACTGTTGTAAACGATGTCGTATGTGCCTCCACACCTGAGAAACTCTATCACCAAAGCCGCCGCCACTACGACCACCATATCAAACCTAGAGAACCATAACTTTCATTCTTCCTCGAGAGTTAAAGCCGATACGAATAACAACGGTGAAGCTCATCGGAGCTCCGGGAATTACCAGCCTTCGAGGTCTCCTGCCGTTCCGGACACTGTTTTTCCCCAATGGAAACCTTCCGACCGTGCTCTCAGTCTTTCACCGGAGCAGGTTGTATCAATGCATATCTATTTCCTTTCAATTTCTACGAACTTATTTCTTTAATCAGATTGTACTGTTCAGTTCGAGTACATCGTAATTAGTTCAATCGATATATTATTTGGAATTCAAACTAAATAATACTACATCCATTCCATAATATAAGTCGTCGTATAGTAAATGTAGCGAAGATTAATTAAGTAAAAACAAGGCATTTTGTAAGTCAAAATATCACTATTACTCTTTTATATATGACTTGTATCCCCGGGCACTCTCCGCTGATTTTGTAGAGAGTTTAAAAATTTGTTCGCATGTTTACAGTCAAAGTGGCTAGCTTTTTCTTCAGATTTTATTGACTGCTTAGTTCAATGGTCGAGATTGAAGTGATAGTAATGGTTTCTGAAAATTTATGTGCAGATAGAAGAGGTACGATCTAGGCTTAATGTTGATGTTGCAGATGCTCCAAACTCACTTCCTGCACCTGCGCCTATCGAGTCATTTAGTGACATGGTAATCAGATGGCAACGGTATTAAGTTTCTTAGACATTTTTACAGTAAGCTATTTTAAATCCACATAGTTCACTTTTCTGTTTTTTGTAGAACTTGCATCCAAGCATAATGAAGGATGTTGCATTCCACGGATATACTACGCCTACTCCTATCCAGGCTCAAGCCATGCCAATTGCTCTTAGTGGAAGGGATCTTTTGGGTTGTGCAGAGACTGGTAGTGGAAAAACTGCAGCATTTACCTTACCTATGATACAGGTTTTGAACTTTTTAACTAAATATCAACAGTATAATCTAGTCTTAGCAGCTTATTTACCTGATTTCTTCTATATACCAAGCTTTTCATATGCTATGTGACTTGAGACCTTTTTTGCTTTCGAATATCCTTTTTTGCAGCATTGCTTGGCTCAAACTCCCATTAGACGTGGTGATGGACCTTTGGCATTAGTATTGGCTCCAACAAGAGAGCTTGCGCAACAAATAGAGAAAGAGGTAAGATCTGACAATTATGACTTCTGATTCTGACAAAGTATTGTTATTTTTTTAATTAACAATCTCTTTGTTTTTCTTTTCGTGTACTAATCATGTTTTAGATATTCTAATTTGCAGTTTAATGTGTTTTTGGTAGGTAAAACTTGATTTTCATTTATTGTTTAGTTCTGAAATTTTCTATTTTCAAGAGTGACACTGACAACACCTTGATTGATGCCTGGTTTCCATCCTAGGATATCGTTTGCACTTTGCTCCAGTTCTCTCACACTTTGTCATGGTTTACCAAATTTATTAGTTTATTCACATGAGGAGTGGTAAAAATGATAAATTTTGTATTTCTTGTCCTGGAACCTGATCTTTCTTTGATTATGCTCTATCATTTTTCTTCAAAATTTCAAAGTTTATAGAGCATTCTCTTGCATTTGTTTACACTGTCGACTTGCTAACTAAATCCTAAAAATTTGTATTATGACCTTTACAGTTTCTGATATCTCTAGTCGTATAAAAATTATTGGATCTGATATCATTTCTTTCTGATAGGGTGGTCTATCAGCTAATAATGATATCACCTTCTATACTGTTTTTCCAGGTTAAGGCTTTCAGTAGATCTTTGGACTCCTTTAGAACTGCAATTGTTGTGGGTGGAACAAATATTTCTGACCAGGTAATACATTTAACTGAACTGGATTTGAATATTAGTCGTTTTGTAATAAATTTGTAGATGTGTTTCATGCTATTGATTCCTTTTTTATATGTGCTTTTGGATTATTGTGTAATAACTAATACTAATGAAAAGCCAAAAAATATCCATTGCGATCAAAAGCTGGCTAAGGCTTTGCCATCCATGTTCCCAAAACCTCCCAGTCCCGGGTCTTTGTTTTCTGCATATCTCCCTTGTATAAATATAATAAAGTCTATCATTCTTTTAGATATCTTTCCAGCCCTTGTGGGGTGGTATTTTTTCATAATTTATTTTAGCCTGTGTAATGGACTTATTAAATAAATACTTTTGACAGAGGTCGGAGCTACGACAAGGAGTAGATGTAGCAGTTGCAACTCCTGGAAGATTTATTGATCATTTACAGCAAGGAAATACTTCTCTGTCTAGGATATCCTTTATTGTTCTGGATGAAGCTGATAGAATGCTTGACATGGGATTTGAACCTCAAATAAGAGAGGTTATATTTCCACTTTTTGATTGTCAGCAAATTTACTATTTCAGAGATCGTCTGATTTGTATGCATATGAGATTTGTTGCTTGCTTTCCTACATGTACTTTTCTGCAAAAAACATTTCTTCTTCTACTTGACATTTCAGACAGGTAATTGAACTCTGAGATCTCAGTTTATCTGATTGATTGACATACCGGATTCTGTATGCCAGACTTAACATCACAAGCAGTTTTTCAGTTCTGCATATTTACTACAGTAACATTATTTCAAGATGATCATCCACATTCTTTTCATTCAGCCTTTTGATGTATAATCTTCCTTTTCTTTTCTTTTTTTTCAATTAATATCCCATACTGTTTTTGGTGTTTTTCATGGATAGTTTAGTTTGTGGCACAATGGTAAAATTGAAATAGAACATTTACATGGTCTTGTCTTTATCTACAGGTGATGCAAAATCTTCCTAAGAAACACCAAACGTTGTTGTTTAGTGCGACCATGCCTATGGAGATTGAAACTCTCGCCCAGGTATTTTTAACTTAACTTCGGTATGTTCCCGAAAAGACTTTGGTGTAAAGTGACACTAGTCTAACAGTTAGCTTCCTCCTTCCTGGTTGAGTGCCATTAGTATGGAACTTTTCTCACTTGAGCTCCCTATTTTTATTGCTTACCTGTAGGAGTATTTGTCTAATCCGGTGCAAGTAAAGGTAGGGAAAGTAAGTAGCCCAACAGCAAACGTGATCCAGGTCTTGGAGAAGGTGCTTGAAAATGAGAAGGTATGTTACTTCATTAGGAGTCCCTGTTGCTATTTTGCTCTTGAAGTGAATCATTCTTTCCGAGAGAACCCTAATTTTGCTGTTCTCAAAGCATTTAGTCAATGTCATGGAATATTTTCTTAACACTGGTTATGTTCTACTTTTTGATAAGCTGGTTTACCCTTTTTTTAATTGATAGATTGACCGGCTGCTAAATATGCTTGTTGAGGAGGCTAATCGGGCTGAAAAATTCGACCATCCCTTTCCTATGACTATTGTCTTTGTAGAACGGAAGGTATTAATGTTCCTCTCTCTTTCTACTTCTTTTCCCCCAATTTTCTTAGTTACCTTCTATTTATACGCAGTGGCAATTTGGTTTTAGATGTCGAGATATTCTATTTTGCATTACCTTATTAGGAAATGAGCACACCGTTGGAATCAAACTTCAGTTTCTTTGTCCAGATGTTCAAACTTCTAATAGCCATCACCTTGTTCAGAGGGGATTTGCTCTGGTTGGGTTAGAATATGGGAGTTTGTGCAGGATACTTTCTTAGCAGCTTACCATTTTCTTTAATCTTTTCCCTTCATTTAGATGTTGTCATGTTGATATGTCTCAGCATTATGATAAAATGCCATTTATTGTACCAATGTCGTACTTAGCCAATTGAACATCTGCCCTTAATCTTCTCAAAGCCTGTTAGTTGTTTGGATCTCTCTCTATATCCAGTACATCTTGATACGACCATATGACGGAAATTGGGTAGGGTTGGTAGGATAATTAGTTCTTCCTCTCATCACTTTTTTTTTATAATGGATAGTTACTTGCAGCTACTGTTTTTTTGTTTTGCACCCTGATATCAGTCCTCAAGTTGTAGAGCTCTGAATCCTTGTCTGCATTCAGAGTAGGTGTGATGAAGTTGCTGAGGCACTAATAGATCAAGATTTAAAAGCAGTTGCTCTCCATGGAGGTCGAAATCAAAGTGAGAGAGAGTCTGCCCTCAGTGATTTCCGAAATGGTCCTACAAATATCTTGGTATGGGAGATGCTTACAAGTGTTTCTTATTTAGAGAACTACTAGCTTGGATGCCTTGTAGATTTTCTTGCTTATGGTGCTTCATATGAGCATTGTTTGAGACAAATGATGTTACTCTGAATTTTTCAAATTTTCTTTTACTGTATGGCATTTATAATAACTGCTGCGAAATGGACTTATTATCGAAGTAATTTGCCCAGATGCACATGCATCAAGGGACCGTCCTTTGTGCTTGATTAAAGTGCCTGGTGCTTCTCCAATAATGCTGGTCATACTTTTCTGACTTCAGTCAGTATGCATTAGTAATTTCTTCGATTCAAATCTCAACTTATTTAGACTTTGACTTCAATGAGTAATATCCGAGAGAAGCACTTTTCATAGTGGATTTGTTGCTTTTCCTTGTCACATCTCAATTGAGCACTTGGATTAAACTTGATGAGATCATTCTACCACTATTGTGGATTCATTTACAGGTTGCTACTGATGTTGCATCTCGTGGATTAGACGTCAGTGGAGTAGCACATGTTGTCAACCTAGACCTTCCAAAGGTACTATTGCTTCAAGCAGAAGCGTTTATCATTAGGTCTATATGCTTGATCTCAGATTTAGGAAGACATTTTGGAATCCTAGTAATGGCGACAGAAATACTATTAACTGACGGTACATTTTAAAAGAATACTTCTGCACCATTTCTCAGATATTCTGATTTTTGAAGCACCTGTACTTGGTGCACTGTTAAGGGTTAAATCAACTGGGATATTTGTTGTCATTTTCTTATTCATGGATCTCATGTCTGTAGCTATAAATTACATAACTTGATGCTTATGTTCTGGTCTCCTTCATTGTAGACCATGGAAGATTATGTACACCGGATTGGAAGGACTGGTCGAGCAGGATCAACTGGCAGGGCAACCTCATTCTATACAGATCGTGATATGGTTTCTATTTACTCTACCTGCTTGGTTCTCTTATGATGATGAGCTCTTTTATCTGTTCATAACCTCTCCATAAATGCCCTTTTGTACTGCAGTATCTGGTTGCACAAATAAAGAAGGCTATGGCTGATGTTCAATCTGGCAACTCAGTGACTTATGCGACTGGAAAGGCATGGTTTTCCCTTTTATGTGTATATGATATTCTGATGCTTTTTAATTTAGTACCTGAGTTTTATCATTCCTGTGAATCCTTATTTTTTCTTCTTTTTCCTCATTTTCTCCAAGAGATTGCATTGGTGCATTATTGTTCCCCCTTTGATTTTCAGACTGCTAGAAGAAAGGAGAGGGAAGCAGCTGCTGCAGAGAAAGCAGGGGTTGCAGTCTCAAAACTCTCTGTGATGGGGCCAACACCCATAAATCTGGAGGACAAATATAGGCATATGATTTCGCCTGCAGTTGGTAGAAAAGAGGGTATTGCAGATGATGCTTGGGACGACTGACAAACCTCTTTTGGAAGTTAGATGGTTTCCTGAAACCAAAACTCGCTAAATCATAGTTCAGAAAGAAAAACAGAAAGCCTAAATCTGTCTTCTGAAATCTGCAAATTTCATTTTTGTTATGATGCGAAACAAGTCTAATTTGAACCTTTTCTCATAGATAGTTTCTGTACAAATATCCGTTTCAACGTGTTGCCCATGTATAACTTTTACAAGGATCGTATGCCGTGGTGTACTTTTTCACTGGTTAGAACACCATTCTTGGAATTCCATCTGTTTAAAATGTCCGAGGCTCGTCTTTCAACATTATTTAGTTCTTCCATGGGCATGTTAATGGTATCGTCTTATATTCTTATGCATAGTTTTCCTCGTTTTACACTTTTGACATTGATTCAAACGTAAGTTTGTCCAAACTTTATAAGAGTGGAACTATTTGCAGGACGCAACTGAAACAGTAGTTTTGAGCTTGTCTCATACAGTTGAGCAAATCCAGGTAGTACCAAATAGATGAAAGCTCTCAAGCAAACAAAGGCCTCACATCATAATGGCAAAATATAGACAAGATCTAAGTTGTTGACAAATCTGTCATTTGCTCTCTGCACAACAGAGCAAAAAGAACCGCAAAACGACAAGACTAAAACAAAACCTCATCAATTACGCGGTGAAAATAGAAGGTTTATGCTAGCTTGATAAAGGGACTCGGAACCCAGAACAAAGCAGTGCCTATGATTCGAGCTAAACAACTTACGATGCCATCACAGGGAGACGTTTGTGCCCTACAAAGGCTTGTTGTAGCTGATGATATCCGTCTCTATAATGCTCAATAGAGAAGCATAACTGCCTTATGACCTCTCTCTTCTCTTCTGCTCCTTCCAAAATTTCTTCTTTTTGCTTTTCTACTTCCTGCTCCAATTCTCCAACACTTGACCTCAGCTCTTCCACCTGCTTACGCTCTTCTTCAGCTCCTGCAAGCAGCTCAACATGCTCCTTATGCAATTGGTGAAGATGCTTATTCACCTCAGTAATTTGAACGTCTTTTGAGCTAATTTCAGCAACATATGTAGCAACTTTCGCATCAAGCGTATCCTTCTCTGCCACGAGAGTATCGCATCTCAATCTTAAATCGTCAACACATTTGTTTAGTTGCTCGATGCTGTCATTCTTTTCTTCGATTCCTGACCTCAATGTCTCAATCTCAGCTTCCATCTCAGTTTTTCCAGCCTTGATACGTCTTACATCCTCTTCTAAGGATTGGCAGCGCAAATCCATCTCTTTTATGTTATCTTCCAAATATGTTTTCTCCTTCACCAGCCTGGTGATTTCAGCTTGAAGCTGGTAATTCTCTTCAGATAAGCTCCTGTTTGCGTTACCAATTGTTTCCCTCAATCCCCTGATTTCTTGATCACGCTCTGATAGATTGGATTTATACCTCAGTATTCGGTCCTGCAGCTTCGACACCTCCCTTTTCTCCTTTTCAAGTTTCTTCTGTGATGTTCCCAACTGCTCCTGCAAACGATGGACAGATGATCCATTACCTTGTAGTTCCAACCTTAAACGCTGAACTTCTTTCTCAGAATCGACAAGCTTCTCTTTTGTAATATTCAGCTCCTCAGCAAGTGCCTGAATCTTGCTTTCTTGGTCTGTTATTTCTTCTGCATCATCGGTCTGTTCCTCAAGCTCCATCGACTTTACTTTCTGCAGCTTCAAACCGGCTTCCTCAAAATCTGACGATGCCATTGATTTATACTTTTGGAGCTCGTCTTTCCACTTGTTGACCTCTTCTTCAGATAATTTAATTTTCTCCCTCGCAACCTTTAGCTCTTCCTCATATCCTGCTATCCTAGTCATGCGGACCTCAGAGTCTCCAGTTCTGGATCCTCCATAAGAGCCTTCAGATATCTCTTCTTGTAGCGTCAGGAATTTCTCTTTCACATTACATAACTCATTCTCCAACTCAACGATTCTCTTACGTAGTGCTTGGTCTTCCTCGTTGTTCCGCACTCCGACATAATTATTAACAGATGAAGCATCTGATTCTGAATCAGAATCCAGGGTGGATGATTTGGATGATTCATCTCCTTTAATGGACTCGGTGCTGTTGCCACCGGCACCAAGAAAGAACTCGAATCCAGCGGCCCTAGGACCAGATTTTCGTGGTCTTGGCCACTGATTTGGAGGGGGGAAAGTAGAAAGCAGTTCAGAGCTGGCATCGGACATGCCTGAGCCCTGGGATTGGAGATCTGTTGGAATAGTTTTTCGTAGTTCTCCTGTCACTTGATCATAACGATCTGCTAATGACCTGTACATGCGGTAGAACTCCTCAACAAGCTTGATCAGTTCTGGTCTCTTCTGGAAATACAATTCAGCCTTTTTAACAAGGGATTCTGCATCCTCTTCGATAAGTTTCAACATCCTATTGACATTCTGGTCCATCTCTGAAACCGAAGATCTTATGGTTAGTTTTTGGGTTACCAAAACATACAATCATCTCGTATTGTTTAAGGTGGTAGCTCAACTACGCAAATAAATAAAAAAAATAAAGAAATTTACATGAGATATGAGAAAACATGTGCACCTTAAGTAAACACGAAAGATGTCGTCTAATCTCTTACCTTCAAGATTTTCTTGAAGCCACTTATTGTTTTTGGGACTAATGTGGCTATCCCACCACCAGGAATGTGATTTTTTTGTATCACTCTGCCTCATCTTATGATGCTTACCCTAAAATAAGGAAGATAAGGTCATAAAAATCAGTATCTTACATGAAGCTAATGCAATAACTTATTTCTTTTAACTTCAAAAATCTCCAAGGGAAAAACATGCTCTATTTGATGCTTCAAACTAAATGCTGGCCTTATTTTCAGGCCTACGCTACTGATAGCTCGGGTTCAAAATTCAAATAGATTATCTCTTTTGAATCAAAGAGGGGCAAAGAAAAATTGGTAAAGAGTCAATGCCGAACAATAGAAAAGGAGTGTATAATGTAACGAAATTCTAAGATGCTTGTTGATTTGATTCCTTACCATAGTGGCTGCCATCGTGCTTGTTGTCTTACTTGATCTCGGAAGTTGATAATAAAAAAACTTGGTGAAGTAAGAAAAGCAAGATCACCTGAAACTAAACAAATGTAAGAAAGCATGTCAAATATTAGAAACAATCTTACAACATCTTTATCGTTTAAATGGTTAAGCTCCATTTCCATGACTTGTGACATAGATTTTGTTAGAAAAGTTTTTAACAAGTTTGCAGCTCCTTAATCATAAAAAGAAAGGAATGCCTGAGATCGAGAGAATTTTCAGCAAAAGAAAATGATGGCCAATGATCTAATTGAGAGTTGATTCGACAATGTTTAGATTTAGCCTCTTAATGAAAATAGTCCTAGACATGAATAAATGGAAGACTGCATCCATCTATTTTTACTTTCTTATCATTGTTTTTTATCAAGAAACCGGAGACAATAACTGAATTTAGGACCTTCGCCCAGTAAGGGATACTTCTATTCAACGTAACTACCACCTTCAATCGACCCTCCATACATACATATATATATATATATATTTCAAGAAGATTATGAGTCGAGGTATTAGAAAACTAGCAACACCTTCTTTTTCTTTCTTTTAGGGAAAAACAAAAATTATTTATTTATTTTTAAAGACTAGCACAACTTCTCTTCACAAAAAAAAAAAAGGACAAGCACGACTTATCTAGCCATCCTACTACTAATACAGGCTTACATCAACTACAAACTTAGGCAACCATTTTAGGCAATGCTACCGCAGCCATGTCCTTCATTCCACCTAGTAATATCAAATCATTCCTCCCATCAACTATAAGTCAAATACTCAACCATTACCTAAGACACAAAATGGCTCTACTTGGACAAAGTTTGGTTTGGGTTTGATCTCACTTTTGGTGGGAAAATACCTTTAAAATTGGGCGGGAGAAATTCAAATTTTTTCTTTCAAATATTCGTTGAAACCAAAAGTGAGACCAAACCAAACCTTATCCAAGTAGAGCCAATAATTCGATTCTTAAAATTTTACAAATAATAATTATTATTATTTTTGCTAAATGTCCAAATAATTGGGGTTATAGGTGAAATATCGCATAACCCGAAATCATAACCACACATAAAAAATATCACACTCAAAAGTAGCTGAAGATTCTGTGCGCCGGCCACAACACGGACAAAACGTGGTACTACTAGATGAAATATGTCACCCAGTTTGCACGTGTCAACTTGAGATGTAAACACGTGCCGCACATCGCGGGAACTTCTAGTCCGTAGACAAAAGAAAATGAGTAAATAATACTCTCTATTCCAATATGTAGCGAAAAATCAAAAAACAAATATTTTTTTAATCCATATATACATATATATATATATACATACATATATATTACTCTTTTAAATATAATTATTGATATACAGATTATATTTAAAAATAATAATATTAATATTTTAACTAACAATTTTTTCTTAATTTTCAGTATTATATCCCAGAGAAGTCTTCCTAGAACAACTGTCCTAACACCACCTCCAGCTATATCCACGCAGTCATTTCTTCACGTCATCAATTCACGCTACTCCCGATGAAATTATTAATTATTATTTTTTAGGTTTTCGTAACTATTATCCTCCAGAATTTCTATCAATTTTCATCTTCAGAATTATTTTCTATTCAAATTCCAAATTTGTAGTAGTCAGATTTGGCTTAAGATCCCAAGAGAAAAAGTTCCAATTTTTACCAGCTGATAACTATTTTATTCAAAAAGCAAACAACTTTAATTTGAATCCAATTTTTAATGCTGAATTTGGGGGAAAAGTTTGAATCTTTAGAATATATACACACACAGAAGAAACAGATAAAGACAGAAATGGGGTTCTGTTCGTACCTGGAGATAAGTGAATTCAACGGTGGAAAATCCAGCAGCTTCAGCTTTGAAGGGCACTTCTGGAAGATTAAAATTCCAAAAATTTAGAGAATTTGAATATAAATGAGAAAAAGAAAATGGGGAAGACTGAAGGAAGGGAAAATGGTGAGGAGGCTGCTTACCTGTAATTCACTTGAATATTGGTGGAAAGAAAGGTAGTTGAAGAAAGACAAAAAAAATATAATGATTTGAGAAAGAAGGGCAATTTTGTAAGATTCTGAAATCTCTGGAGAAATAAAGAGAGAGAAAGTGTAATGTAAATGGAAGTGTTTATGGTCGTGGCTCCTATGCGGAAAGGTAAATAGTCCGTATATGCGGGCCAAGCTGAGAGCCGTTGAATTATGTACTTTTCATTTAACGGCTGTATTAAAACAGGGGTATTTTAGAGATAAACATTGAAAGTTCTTTTTTTTAATATCTGTTCACCGAACAAGAACATCTGTTCACAGAACATGAACAGTTGTTCACCGAACATAAACATCTATTCACCACACATGAATATCTGTTCACACATTTTTACTTTTCAGCCGCAATTTTTCTCTCTCCTCGGTAACTCACCTTTTTGACTTTTCAGCGCCGCAACTTTTCTCTCTCCTCTAATAAAATTACATATGTACCCTTTTAACCCTCTTTTAAATCATAGCCATTGATCCAAGACAAAAATGAAATCAACGGCTCCTAGCGTGTCCCGCATGTGTGGATTTTTTAGCGTTCCGCACAGGAACCGGACTGGTTGACATGACGCTGTTTTTGAAATATTCTTACGTGAGTTTAATTGATTTGAAAGTTGATTCAATCAATCAAGTAGTAACCAGAGCTTTCGTAAGGCTCGTAATTTTATTTCATTCTTTTAAAAAAATGGCGTTATCTTTATCTCTTATGTAGGGATGATGCAATTTGTATAATGATTGCGTCACGATTATAATTTTGAACGTGTTAAATTTAATATATATAATATTTTTGAAATATTTTATGCATATTTTTATACATATTTTAAATGTAATAGAACATATGTTCTTTTTTGTTGAATACATGTCTAAAGTTGTAATAGACGTTTTATCTTAATTAACATCTATCATTAACCATGTAACATATGTCTAACAATCACAATAGGTCTTCTCGCTTAAACAAAAAATAATGATTGGCTGTTAAATTTTTTTATCCAACAACCTAGAACAGTCAAAATTGTTTTGTATATACTAATGTTTAGTCGTTCTGCACCAAGGCCGTACGGTTATGATTGGGACGCAACTTTATGTTATGAAAATTGAGTTTCAAAACTCCAAAATTACTTAGTAAATTATTATTTCAAATATTCAAACATTCATTTGTAACTCCATACTTATTTTCTTTATCCCAATTCTTATATATTTTATTTTTTATGAACATGATTTCAATATTAATTTATATTATGCGGACACTTTAGAGGCTAGTAATTTTTATTTTTATTTTTTCAAAACAAGTGCCGTTATTTTTCTCCCTTACATACAGAGGATGCAATTTGCATCGAAAAACAGAAGGAGTTTGTAATTAACATTTGTTTTTTGTTTTAAATATTAGCTATTTACAAGATGATGTTTTCAAATATAACAATTGTGCTATGCGTTGCCTTCTTTTTCTTGAGAAAGTGTCTCATCATCATCTTCTTCTTCTTCTTTTTTGAGAAAGTGTCTCATTTTTTGTTATATTAATATCAATTAGTCATGTAATCTTATCT
>JAOWBF010000039.1:8515105-8525167 GCA_028566175.1 Vinca major
GTATGAGGGGATTACTGTTTTAGTGGTATTCTGTGCGGTTGCTTTGTGCATTCATTGTCAAAAGTTAGGTAAGTCTCCAATCCACCACCCTTCAGTGGTATTTTGTGAGCACCACTTTGTGCATTATTTTGCCAAAGTTTAGGTTTGTTTCCTATCATGAGTTATGTTATTGTTGTTGTATAGGATGAGATCCTTAAACGAGGTTTGTTATGGGAATTTAGGGGAATAATTTGGGACAGACTGAAATAAAAAGTAGGCATTCAATTTGGGACGGAGGGAATATAAAGTTTCTGAATATGTTTATTTATTTATTTTTTTGTGCAGGTTATGTAGAGCCTTTGGAGAAAGGTATTGAAATAGTGGTGCCACAAGATGATTATGGGCTTTATGCAATTGATATTTTGGACCCTTCTTTGGTAATTTTTTTTAAATCTGTTTTTTATTGTATTAAAAAAGTTGCTTTGGTAGTTGTTTATCATATTTCATTTACCAAATTGCATTGAAAAATTAAAGGAATGCTATCTAGTTGGCAAATACTCCTGACTCAGGTTGGACACCCTGCCCTGATAATAATAATTACCTTGAAAGTCTAATTTTTTTTTCTAGACTGAAAATTTGGAGATTTTTTTCTTGAAATGTTGATCAAACTGCAAAGAAATTAGTTTTTCTAATTTAATTTTGACTTTGTGTTGAGTAGGTGGACTTGTGATAGCAAAAACTCTTATAAGAGTAACTATAGTTGGGATAGAATTTGAGTCCATATTCCATAACTTTTAGTTGCTGTATTTTAACAAGACTAATGAAATCATAAGCATATAATTAGATCTTGGAAATTACTCAAGGCTAAATGATTCCTTTAGCAAATCTATCTAAGGAATATTTTAAATTCTTCCTGGCATGTGCTTTTGCAATGGGTGCCAAGATACTTGAATGAAGAAAGTATAAGGGCTACCAGTGACAGGTCTAGTAACCTGGTACCGCTTCCAATCTGTACGCCTTACTGGGAACAATAAAAGCTTGAAATTTTAGGAACACAATGCTTGATTATGTAGACAACTTACTTGTCTACATTTTATAAGCAGCCTCTTGTAACATTTCTGATCATTTCTTATACTTGTTGTAAAAGAGAAGTCGTCGACCAGGCAAACAAACTATGATGTCAATGAGTTTAATCAACTGAATAATATTGGATCCATATAGTAGCTTCCTTCAGGATGTGTTCATGTGGATTGTTTAATGGTTCAAACTTTGGACTCTCCTAAACTGTTAGGGATATATGATGGGGTCTTGAATCATTTTTACTCTATTTCTTTGGAAAACATTGGAGTACACAAAATGTATTCATCTTTAGGAGATGAGGGACAGAACTAGATGAATAAACTGTTTTCCAAATTGTAATGGTAAAAGTATAATATTGTTTAAGAATCTTTGTGGCAAAGGATGAAAATAACACAATATGCATGTGATCAGATCTATAATTCTGTGACTTTGTAAAAAAGGATGGAGGATTCTGGCCTTTCATCTTTTGATCTTCCAATAAGAACACATCGTGATCTATTCAATGTTTTGAACTGTCTCTTTCCAAGAATTTTAGTCTTATTGGTAGTTTCTTTAACATTGCAGATAGTGAAGCTTGTACATATGTCCGAGGTATATCATTTTCATGATATGATTGATATGCTTGTTGGGTGTGGCTATGAGAAAGGATCCACCTTGTTTGGATATGGTTATGACTTCCGGCAAAGTAACAGGTGATGTAGTTCAGCCATTTGAATTAATATGCTTGGAAGTGTTTTTCTTTTTTTCCCCGACTTCCAAGTATTTATTTTTGGAGTTCTGCTATTATGTTCAGAAAATTTGGAATTCTTAGCAGATAGTACTGTGATTACAGAATTGACAAGGCAATGAATGACCTCAAAGAGAGGTTGGATGCTGCTCATAAAGCTTCAGGTGGAAGAAAAGTGAACATAATTTCACACTCGATGGGTGGATTGCTAGTATCTTGTTTCATGCATCTCCACAATGATGTGAGTATTATTTTCTGGTTAAAGCCCTAATCATCAAATTTACATGGAATACATGAAAATATAACTTAGACATTAATTGTCTACAAACATGGAGAAAATTGTTTCCTTGTCACTTTTGTCTTGTTTTGCATTTATAAGGATATAGTTTTTGAATTACCTTTTACCCTTTCTATCACACAACTCTCTTTTATGGCCTCTGAAAGGTTTATACCTTCTGTTGAAAAACCAATCTCGGGGTCTCTTGTTTTCAGTAGTTTTATTCCCGTCCCCAAAATGCTTCTTCCTGTTCTAACAAAAATAAATGCCTCTTATACTTCTTTATTTCCTGTTATTACTTGCTGCGATTTAAGAGTCAATTAATAGCTTATAATATTTTTTGAAATTCAACAACTTACTCTCCTATTAAATTTACTTTATTTGGCTACTGGCATTTGATGGATAATTTCAGTAGGTAACGGTTGTAATGCTGGACAATCCTGTGGAAAAATCTACCATCCTTGCAGTCTTCTGTATGCTACCTTTGGTGCCAATCTAATCCCAAGTGACTAAGAGCTATTAGTAACACATACGAGCTACGTATAGGTCAAACACTAACTAGTTCTTGTCATTTTAAAGATCTTCTACAACTTCAATCAATTTCCATGTGCCTCACTGCGATAGGCGTTCCTGAAAACTGGAGTTTGTCCTTTTGCAAATTAAAATATGGCTTGCATCATCAATAGAAGGGAAAATGTACTGTGCTAGCCTACAAATTCTTAAAACCAATTTATTTTGTTAAATTCAAACTTACGTACTGCACAACCAGCCATGGAATATTCCCATGATTGTTGCATGTCATTTTTTTCTGCTATATGGACTAGTTTTTTGGAAAAGGAGTGAACACAGAGTGGTATTTCCTTGGAACATTCTCGTGGGTTCTTTTGCAAGTCATGTAAACAAGCTTTAAGCTTTCTATTGGTGCTATAAGTGGACTTAATCGAGTAAATCATTTCAAAAAGCTACTCTGGGAAAAGCTGCTAATTATTTTAAAAGAGACGTGTATTAAAAACTGAAAGTACCTTACAGAACTGGAAGGGTTTAAGTGTCAAACTTTATTTACTATGTAGATACATCTATGTAAACATTTTTTAATTTCCTTCTCAAACAATACTTACCGTAGTTATTTTGGTTAAACTTGTCAACAAAAAGTCACATATTTTACCTGTATGCTATGTGACGCTTTGAGCAGTGATGAAAACTGTTTGTCCACAGGTGTTTGCAAAGTATATAAATAAGTGGATTACGATTGCTACACCCTTTCAAGGTGATTTTCCCATGTCTTGCTCTGTACTTGCTGTGAATAATCAAATTCGAATTGTTACCATCTTGTCTGAATATGTTCTCCAGAATCCTCGACTCTTTTGAAGAAACCTCCTAGAATAGGGATTGTGCATTTTATTCTAGGACATGTTACGCTTAAAGAATCTGTAAATATTTACGGTAATGCACAAAAAAGTTCTCTTTACTTCTTTCTTTCAAAATTGAATACCTAGTTCCTCTAATCCATTCTTTAAATCTAACTGTAAGTGAATAATTGAATAATTTCAACTTAAAAAAAAAATCAACTTTAATATATAACTTCTTCTCAAATGCTTTATACAAAAAAATGATTGTACTTCACATGTTTTCTACTTTAGCTCCTAGTTTTTAATATAAAAGAACGAGAGCAATGGCTTCACGTGCTTTCCTTTCTCTCCTTAAACCTATATCTTTCATATACTTGTATTATCAAGTGTGCTTTTATGCTGACTCTGGTTTATTACAAATAGGTGCACCTGGATGCATCAATGATTCTCTGATAACAGGGTTACAGTTCGTTGATGGTTTCGAGAGTAACTTTTTTGTATCAAGATGGACGATGCATCAATTGGTAATCTACCCTATTTTATGGGGTTTATCTGCAAAAATCAACCTAATAGAAAAGAAAGTTGTGCATAATAGCATTGTGATAAAAAGCTTGCTTCCTGTCAATTTCATTCTTTACTTTTTATTAACTGTAAAAACTTTTCTGTTACTGTGGGCTTTCTTCAGTAATGATCACTATGAGATGTAGTCTCAGTAATCAGTTGAATCAAACACATTCTTACGTATAAAAATTGAATATCTTGCTTCAATGCTGTTTTAACCGTGGATGTAAGTCCGTGGTGGTTATTTTGAGTTGGAAGCAATAAATTTTTATACGTGTTATCTGGATTACCTTTATTGAATCTCGTTTGAGTATTGAGCATATATTTCTCTCTCCCTCTCTCTAAGACTATCTGTCTTAAATGGAATGTTGCATATGGTAAGGTATATTTACAAGGGGTTTGAAGTAAAATTATCAGTAATCCTGCGCATGGTGGGCAGGGTTTCTTGAAAATTTGACTAACAATATTGATGTTTTCATTTGTTAAAATATGGAACATGCTCCCGTGTATCATTCTGTGATGTGAATTTGTCATGTAAAACGTGACAATTCCAAACTTACATGTTTAATTGAGAAAGTATACGTTATTCAACTGTTCCAGTAGTTCATACATTTTGCTCTTTTCACTGGAAAAGAATAAAGAAAAGGGAAAATTTTGGGTGGCAATACGTAGGCTCCTTCGGTTAATCATTTGAAAATGACATAAGTTTCTTTTCATGCTTAGCTTATTGAGTGTCCATCAATCTATGAGATGTTGCCAAATCCAGGATTCAAGTGGGAAAAGCAACCAAAAATTCAAGTATGGCGGAAGAAATCTGAAAACGAAAAATCTTCGGTCGTACTGGAATCCTATGGTCCAAGTGAATGTGTGAATCTGTTCGATGAAGCATTAAAACAGAATGAGGTATTTGATTTCATCCTTCTTTTGCTTAAACTGACCAGATTCTCCATGATTTTCTAAGTCTTTCTGATTTAGCTTATATGGATTTGAAGTAGATGAAGTTAGAAATGAATCATCTCTATTCACAAGATCTGTTTTTTGGCGCTAGAATTTAGTGGACGGGGTGAAGATGTGCTGGAGAGATGGGGTGACGTGGAATATAAGATAGTCTGGAATGATAATGCGAGAGAGCTGATGCAAGATAACTCTTATTGGCTATATGGGTAAACATAATAAAAGAAATGGAGGTTCCATTTGGGAACCTATATGGGAACTTCGCTGTTCTTGGGCAATTGAGAAGACTACTTCCTCACACTGTTAGTTTTTCCGTGTTTTGTGCCTGCTTTATAGCAGATATCTTGGGAGCTTGCTTGAATTACCACATTCCTCTCGTCTTTTCTCGTCTCCTGAATGATTCTAGTAGTTTTAAGCTATCATGGGAATGGCATCTACAATAATCTTTGAAAAATCAAGGGGCGAAACTAGAACTTATATTTTGGGAGGGGTGAATTATAAACGGACATGACTTGAGAAAAATTCATTTGGGGGTGTGTGGGGGTGGCGCTGATGTAATATGTACGATACCATTTAAAAAGAATGAATTTTACCTACAGAAAATGTTTGGGGGTGCTGCCGCTACCACCTGGTTCCGCCCCTGGAAAAATCACAAGACTTAATACATATTGCTGCTATGAGAATGATGAGAACTTGTTTCTGTTCTATTGCAGTTGGATTATGGTGGGAAGAAAATTGCTCTACCTTTTAACTACTCCATTTTTAAATGGGCTGAGGGAACTCGTGAAATTCTCAACGATGCTCAACTACCCGAAGGGGTTTCTTTTTATAATATCTACGGGACATCTTTTGATACGCCTTTTGATGTCTGGTATGTCACTGATTGCATATCTTATCCAGTAAGCATTTGTAAAGTGGTCCAAGTTATTTTTTCTGCACTTGTATATTTCTTATACCAAATATCTAAATTGGTTTTTTCTTTTTTCCCTCTCTCTCTCTCTCTCTGTTTGTTTTTTGTGGGTGGTTTCAGTTAAGGAAATAGTATTAGCTTAGCAGGCAGTGATCTGAAGTCTCTCTCTCTCTCTCTCGACAGTGGAGTTTAATTTGTCCATTGAACTTCTGTAAACAGATTCATCATAACATTTTTGTTTAATTCTGTGGCTTATATTCTCATCAGCCCACCCCTTCTTATTTTTATTTTTTCCAAGTTCTGTATGCAAGGACTTTGAGGATTTTATTTTTCTCTCTCTCTTGTAAAAGTATCTTCTAGTGGCGGTTTGTTCAAGGTTAGTATCTAAAATATTATTAAACCTGTCTGGAAGATAAACCAGTACGTGTCAAATTCATGCCATGCGGTACCTATATATAGGTACTTAAATTCCAAGTCATTATGTCTCTGCTTCTCAAACCTAGAAAAGATTTTAGGATATGTGCCAGAAAATGCAGTATCAAAGTTGTGTAATTCTGGTTTATTTTATCTGCGAGAGTTACATGCATCAGACTCAACGTATAATTTTTGTAATAAAGACTGACATTTAAACACAGATGTATATAACATGTATATTGCTCTTTGCAGCTATGGATCAGAAACTTCTCCAATTAGTGACATAGGTGATGTCTGCCACACGTTGGTAAGTTTGTAATTTGTTTCACTGACCATTTGCATCTTTTTGAACTAGTTTTGCACTCCACAAGCCTGAAAATTTACTTCAAGATAGCCCTGTTTTTATTTCGCCCAAAAAGTAATTATTAAACTTGGCTTCTCTCAGATTTATTGTTTTTACTCACTCCTGAAACTGAATTTTGATGCTTCCATTCACTCCTGAAACTGAATTTTGATGCTTCCATTTTGGGACAATCCAAAACAAATGTCCATTTTCTTAAAGTAAGAATATGTTCTCCATTTATATTTCTATCACCATCCTCATTTGAATGAAAACGATAAACGAGCCCTGTAAAAACTCATCAAAGGCTGTGGTGGTAAAATATAAACAAAACCTTCTTACTGGGTGTTTCACTAGTCGCCCTTGACAATAATTCCAATTAGTTGCACCATAGATCTATGATAATACCTCTTTTTTGCCATCTAGTTTTTGTTCAGATTTTTTATTGCTTATTTTACATGTTTGCTGCCTGTTCCAGCCACAATACTCTTATGTGGATGGCGACGGAACAGTCCCTGCAGAGTCGGCACAGGTACTGTTTCCGTCTTTCTTATTCTATTATCCAAATTTTGAATAATTAGAATCTGAAATATATTTTCAGCTCTATCCTGCCATTTGAAATACCAGTATGCTACATGCTAAAGAGTGAAGCCACATTTGTTAAGTTGTTTTAATCTATAAAGCATCAGAAATTTGATTTGAGGGATGAGAAAGACTACATACCAATACATTAAGTAATCGGTATTGGTCCTCGAAAGACTACATACCAATATATTAAGTAATCGGTCCCTATACATATCATGATTAATGTCCGTAAAAGGCTGTCAAAGATTGGAAACCATCTATCTATGCTCATAGTCGAGAGAAGCCGACATTTTCACACAGTTGCAGCTATCCCATCTCTTAGTTCTTGCTCTAGTTGGATTTGCTCTAATCGTGATCATAAAGAGCGTATGTGAAGTTGTCAAGTTGTCTTAACCTGGTCACCTCGACATTTTTGGGATGATAGAACTCTCACACATAACAATGATGCATTCGGGAAAAATACATTTAATTGTTAAGATTGCGACAAAGAACCCTTTCCCTCTTTCGACATTAACATTGAACTCTGTACATTCTACAGGCAGACAATTTTGAAGCAGTAGAAAGAGTAGGAATAGACGCAAGTCACCGGGGGCTGTTACGCGATAAAAATGTATTTGAAACTATCCAAAGCTGGTTAGGACTTACCCCAAAGGTGAAGTTGAACACAGGAGGAACATCCAAAGTAATGGATTTGGATGTTTATTCAAATTGTGATCCCCTAGTTTAAGCATGGATATGATATTCAACTATTTATTCTATTTCATTTTGTAATAAGGTTATTATTGTGACAACAATATTTTTTTTACCTAATGCATTTGAGGTATGGTAGGAGTGTTTAATTAGTTGTTTCGATTTGGAGAAATTCGGTTTCTTATTTGACTAAAATTGGGGTTTTTGTCAATTTTTTAGAGCCTAGTTGAACAGCCATTTTTTTTTCTTCCAAATTGAAATAAATTTGTTCAGGGAAAATGTTTTCGTTCGATTGAAACTGAATAGTGGAAATTTTTATTTTGGGGCCAGCATGTTTTATCCAATAAGACTGGTGCACTTGGATTGGGTTTTATTGCAAAGTAAAATGCATTTTTTATCTCCTCTTTAAAAACCAATTAATTTTTTTCATTGCTAAGCTAGAAAATATTTAGAAGAAAATAAATCCAAATGGAATGATTTCAATTTTAGTTCTTTGAATTATTTTCACCGACTGGAGATGCATTGATGGAGGTATTTATTTGGACTAGTTAGAACACATATATTAGAATGTGAGGCCCGTAGCGACGCTCATTTAGAGATGAAGTTAGAAAATAAATTAAAAGTTTCTTATAAAAAATCAGTCGTCTTTGAAAATGTTGGGGAGGGAGTGGGGAATTCATAGTTGCGGATTTGAAAGGCGATGTTTCCACAATATTTTTAAAAGTCATATTTTCTATAAGATTTTTTTTCTTTCAATAAACTATTTTTTTATTTCTAGTAAAATCTTTATTTATAATATTTCTATCAATGAACTTTTTTTTTTGTGATGATTTTAGACTAAAACAACATCCATCAATCATTTTTCTGGTTAAAAAAGGGCCAAGAAATGAAATGAATAGACAAAAAAACCTCTAACTCTAGTGAAAGTTAGTTAGTAAATGCAAATTTTTTTAGACGAATTTCTAAAAAACTGTCGTAGTATATGTGAGACAAGTAAACTTTTAGAAGAAAAAAGATTAAAAAAATGTTCAAATAATGAGAAAAATTAATAAAGAAAGTGATTTTGAACTCACACGACAATCAAAAGAATTGAATCACCACGTTCTTTTTTTTTTTTCTGCGTTAGGTATTGTTTGAATCTGGTAACCAATTTTTTTAGCGGAGTCATTAACTTAATAAATATATTTGAGCATACAATAAGAACATCTGGATCTTTAAGACAAAACCAGAAAATTATAAACATTCGATGAAGAACATCTCAAGAGTTGAAATAAGATCTTATATAGTTCAAATACAAATAGAACAATTTGATACAAAATCCTTTTGAATCACATGCATGGAAGTAATAGTGAATTAAGGTAATAGTGAATTAAGGGATACTTGCACACGGGGTACTCAATTCTAGAACATTTTTTTTGGGACTGACCCCACAACCCCTCACATGAATTAAAGGGAGCCCACATTTGCAGGCAGACCCGTCAAATTCATATAAGAGGACTGTGAAGCCAGTACCACAAAGATAATACTAACAATGAATATTTCCTTGCACACATGCCACTCAAGATCTAGTTTTTTTTTTTTTTTTTAAAAATATTTGCGGATTTGTACAGAAGTATATATTAAAGATTATATCTAAAAAAAAATCAATAATTCTTATTATTCCCTCCGTATTTTATTCTGCCTCATGGTTTCATTCATTCTTTAAGACTAATCTGATTTTTATGCATTTCAGCCTTTCTTCTTTCTCTTAATGACATCCGAGTCCAAATACTTTCTCGGAATAAAATTGAATATTTTTGCATATTTGGATAGAAAGAGTACTCAACTTTTAGGCAGGAGAGAACGCTTGTCATACCCTATCCAATATCCTCACACATATTTTATAATTCATAATTCAACATGAAATTGTCTCTCTTCATTCTATAATAATGTTGAGAATTTTAAACTATAAAGTCCAATGTATCTGATCTATGAAAATATTCTATAAGATAATTGTAAGAAGGATGTGATATAATTGTAAGAAGAATGATCCAACAAGATAATAAATATCCTCTAATATTTTGTAAATTTTAATTTTCACAAGTAATGTTTTATTGTGAAGCTCTTTTAAAATATTAACTTGCCCATTAAAAAATTATTGAAAACATTTTATAATGTGTTTTGATATACAAAATACATTTTTATACAACTCATCTT
>JAOWBF010000039.1:8536335-8560477 GCA_028566175.1 Vinca major
TATAGGGGCAGAAATGAAAGTACATAATAACCTCACTGCCTAGACCTCCATTCATTTTCAGTCATAGAGTGATATAATTAGCCAAAAAAATAGTTGAGTGTCAAAAATAGAAAAGTGTAAATAGTTTACTGATCTAAATAGCTATTTACTCTTATTTATTTTGTTCTTGATGTTTAGAAGATCAGCCCTTTTCTCCCTTTCATAGTTTTTCAGTGTTGTTACTTTTTTGCTTAAATATAAGAAATGTTTGGCTATTTTGAGAGAGATTCTTCAATTAGTACATTATTTGCTCTAATTTCCCGTTTGTACTACTGGGAAATAAGGCTATGGAAGAGTGATTTCTGCTATGGAAAAGTATGGCCTTTTGGGGTGCAAATGTCAGAATTGCTTCTTTTTTTCATACTCAGTGTACAAGGCTCCTGCATCTCTGGTGATCTTACTAAGCATTTTTTATCTGAATTATCTACCAGATGGAAAAAGCAAAGATATGTTAACCATGAAGCAAGATGAAGAAGAATGGATTGAATACCATAAAGTTATGGAAGATGTTGTGAAGAAGAGTGGGCTTAACAAAAGCATCTTTTATGATCTTAGAGGAAATCACGATAATTTCGGTGTGTCACCGTTTGGTAGCTCATCTGATTTCTTCTCTACATATAGTATCAATGGGCAACTGAACCGAACAGGACAGGTTAATAGCATTTTCATCGAGGTAGTTTTTTCTGTTATCTCCCTTACTTTGTATTGCAATAGATCGCCTTTATTATTTTATTGTCCTCAAAGGATTCATTACTCAAGGCGCGCCTTGCTCCTGAAGCCTTTTCCCTCTAGGTATGTGCCTCATTGATTTAAGGCGTGCTTGAGATGTTGAGGCGCTAAGGCGCGCACCTTAACAATACTGCTTCTGAACCTTAAAGCAAAACTAGTGTCTGAAGAAAGCTATTCCACGGGAGATGCATTGATCATGCAGCTTGTTAGAAGCCAGATCAAGTCGTTTCATTTGTGCTATTTTTTCTTCATTTATTTATTTATCCGACGCTAAACCCTTCCTGGTTTTATTGAGTTTCATTTATTTGACTAAATTAATGACTTGTTAAGCATTCACTGGAATTTCCGAAAGTCGTCGTCTAAAGGATATTAGTGGTTAGTTTATCGTTTAGAAAAGGCTAGTCTGTATTCTTTATATGCAAAAGATTGAAGCCTTGTACTTATTTTGATTCTTTTGTGTGTGATTCGTCATCCAGACTGATGAAAGAAAACTTCTCTTCGTTGGGATTGACAGCACTACATCTACGGGATTACGTGGTCCGACTAATTTATTTGGCCATCCAACTGATGAATTGTTAAGTCAATTAAGTTTTGCACTCTCTCAGCGGGGTTCTCCATTTGAAAAACCAATCGTTAAGATATCCTTCGGTCATTTTCCGCTCTCATTTTCTGCTGCCTCCTCTTCTGGAAAGACATTAAGGGATACTTTTTTTAAGCATTCCTTATCTGCATACCTGTGCGGGCATCTGCACACAAAGTTTGGTAAAAATTTAAAGTGGCATCATGTATCAAATCACTCGCATAAGTTATACCAGCTAAATGCAAATGGAATACCTTCAGAGAGAATAACCGATAGTTCAGATGGAGTAAAAACTTTGAAAGAATTCTGGGAGTGGGAAATGGGTGACTGGAGAAAGAGTAGAGCGATGCGTATTTTGGCCGTTGATAGAGGCTACATATCTTTTGTCGATGTTGACTTTAAGTTTGGGGCCAAAAAGACTG
Organism: Vinca major; assembly: GCA_028566175.1. NCBI lineage: Eukaryota > Viridiplantae > Streptophyta > Magnoliopsida > Gentianales > Apocynaceae > Vinca > Vinca major. The sequence continues at coordinate 8,538,106 of JAOWBF010000039.1, forward strand.
TATTACTTCCCACATTTCCTCTGGATTCTCGCTTTGCGACATCATTTCAGAAACAGAAAATTCAGTCAGAGGGGCCGTCGATATACGAGACTATCAGAGTTTTAGTCTTTTCTGCTTCTTCAATTGTGTCAGTTGTGGCTAGAATCTATGACTCCAGCCCCGGAAATTTTATTTTGTTCTTTGAGGCTTCAATGAGAAAAGCCGAGGGCAGCATATCCAGGGGGGTTCTCTACTCCGCTCCATGGAATTTTAAAGCCTTTGATGATCCGTCTCCTGATAGATTTATGCTGCAAATAGAGGCTATCGATTTTGCAGGTAGATCCACTTTAAGCGAACTAAGGCCATTTTCAATTAGTGGCCATCAAGCTAAGCTCTCTTGGACCTGGAAAGAGTTTCTAGTAATGGGTTGTCAATGGTCTGCCCTGTATTACCCCATATTTTGGTCCCACTTTTTCCTGATTTTTTCCATCATTCTTATTCCGAAAGTTTTTATTTCTTTCACGAGAAAACAGTACTCTTACAAGCATTTTCTTGTAAATAAAGGATTCGTAAATTGTATGGCATGGATATTCACAGAGCTACACAACATTCCAATGGTATGCTACAGTATGTTGGGTTACTTGTTTTATCTCGTATCCTGTCCGTGGCTTCTTGGACATGTTTTAGCTGATGGTGAAGAAAGAGCATACATGACCTACAGAGGCTGGGTGCTGAAACGTGGTAACGAGGGAGAACTACATTTTCTTGGATTTCCCGATATAGTGGTGGTCGTTCTTCCCCATTTGTGTTTTGTGGTTTTGCCTGCTGTGTTTGTTATTGGAGCATTTGCTGCTGAAAGGGGAATGTATCATGATCATCTTCTTTCCCTCTGCGGAAAGAAAGAAGATGGGAGCGGGTTGGAAAATGAGAGTTATCGATCTTCTAATCCCACTAGAAGAAAAGACCGGTGGATTAGAATTGTTCTGCTGATCGTTTCTTTAGCAATTTGTTGGAAGCATTTTAAGGCAAGTTTTAAGTTATCCATTTTAGTTACATTTCTTATTTGAACGATGAAAAGCAATATAGATTCCGACTTATTTGTTTATTTATTACTTTTTAACAAATTTGTTTGATTTTTTGCTTTATATTTTGCAGAATTGCAGAGCTCTTGTGAAAGCCTACGACATGAATCCCGCGATTCATTTCCCAATATATAGCCTCTTCATACCTCTGTTGCTGGCTTATACTGCTTATAGAACTAGTAGGAGTTGATAAGGGTGATATCAAGAAGCAAGTCTCTACTGCCCTCTTAACCATTTTTGCCATAGATTATAAAAAGGTCTACCCAGTGAGCAGACCCGATGTACGCAGTCTTACCTTTATTTTTGTCAAAGATTATCTGAACAGAAAAACATCGCGAGTAGTCAAGTACCACGCCATGAAGTTACATTAGCCATTGGAGACTAACTCTGAGCTTTCATCATCTCCTTGTAACTTTCTGATGGAAAGGGCATGGAGTTCAAACCTCAGGTGGGAGAACATTGGAGCTTTTAGTTTGAAGTTCCAAAATGACCAAAAATGTGGAAGTGGATGTAGTTAGATTTGGTTTATGAGAGTTTTTTTTTTTTTTTTTTTTTGTAGAATATGTACCATTGTAAATGGTATTCGAATCAGGTTCTTCTAGTACATCTTATAGTATACTTTTCATTACACCAATAATAATATCACACGGAATGATGTGATTAGTCTAAACTCATGAATTTACTCTGGTCCAATAATGATGTTATTACAAGTGAAACTATATCATTGATATATTAAGCAGTGTAATAGAAAATTCGTATCCTTTTATCCCCTTATATTAAGGGAATGGGAGGGAAGTCCCAATTTGTTTGGATCAAATGATAAGATAGACATTTTATACTAGGTAACTCGATTTTTTTTTGTTTCTTCTTCATTTTGTTCCTTTTGTTTTTGATTTTTTTTTTTTGCCTACAATCATTATCTGAAAGAGCGTACAAAGGTTATTTGCATGTATTCGGAAATGTTTGAATCTTAGTAAGAAGTACGGGATTAGACCCCGATCTGACCAACACCGCCGACTCCTTTTGACGTACTTGCTAGTTCAGTGAGAATTATTGTACAGACTATATTTAAAATCTTGGGAAGGGAATATTTTGAAAAACGTCACATTTTTTAAAAACAAATTGTCCCCTTAACATTTCAAAAAACCTACTATATTACCTCCCTAGCTGGAATTTCTAGATCCACCCTTTAAGTCCCTAATGGGTGAAAATCGTCTTTATATGTATATGTTCTCATTTTTGTGCCTAACCATTTAAAATTTACCATATTGATATTTTTTTTAATTATATATACATATGATGAATTGTTAGTAATTGAACATAAAAAAAGATATATACACAGGTACGAGCGATTATTTGTCGTCCCTGACACCCTATCAAAGACCTTAGTCTCTAAATCGTATTAAGACTAAAGACGAAAGGTGGTTCTAAAACATATGTCCAAAGCTAATGCCTCTAACGTAGAGGTTATAAGTTCAAATTCCCTCCCCGCTTCTTGGATCCTCATTTCTTGTTATAAATATGTCCCAATAAAAAAAAAATATTAAAAAAATATATATGTCCAACATCACATTGACTCCTCCACATACTACATGGAAAATTTGTCTAAAGGTATAATTCCACGTCAACCACAACTTTTCAACATTTTTTTTATCAAAAAAATGAAAAGAGCTCTATATATAGACATACAAACTGCTTCTACAAAATCATTTTTACTCAACAGCTTAAAAAGAAGAAGAAAAAAACTCCAGAAACATACAATGTTACAAAATTACTAGTCCACACAAACAAAAAAACAAATAGTACTACACATCAATTACATAATGCAAGTCATTTATGACAGGCAGCGACATTTACGAAAGCAAAAAAATAAGATACTTTGTTAGTCAAAATATCGATATTACTCTCTTAAATAGGACTCGGGAAAAAAAAAAGAAGAAATAATAGTTTCAAACATACATGAACAAGTTCTCAATCTATTCATCAAGCTCTGGAATACATACATTCATCTTCTAGAATGGGAGTAGAAACTACTCTGTATACTTCCTAAATACACTCATTTTAATCAAAGTCCAGTAATTGCCTAAATTAAGAGTTAACGGATACATTTCTACTAAGACAGACATATAACACACTATTTACAATTAAATCTCGAAAACCCTAACGGTTTGAAACCGAGGTTTTTTTTTCTTTCCTCCAATTGCAAGTTGTAACCATTTCCATATTGCATCATCAGGGCAGTAGCTGCATGGAGAACAAATATCGTCTCCGGTGCTCTTTCACGGTCCATTCTCACCGCTAACCAAGTTGGCAGAAACCATAGAAGTAATATATCAATGAGTTCAACGGCGCTGCTGACACATTTGGCAAGTGGTAGCTGCCCGAGCATTGGCATATGTACAATACTCACATGCCCAGTGTCCTGAATCATCTATATTTCTTGAATTGCTTGACCTGGATCCATTTCCCTTGCCTCTACTTCCTTTGCCTTTGCTGCTTCCACCTAAAAGTTTCGAACCAGCTGCCCGGCTAGAAGTACCATGAGAATCCACATCCGATAGACCGTTTTCTAAAGCTCGCACCAAATTCTCGAAGTAATTCCTCGTCACACTGCACATTAAATAGGATATCCTAACAATTCTTGTCAATGCTTTCTACCTTTATTTTCACATTTCGAGTTTGCCCTTTATTTTCAGAAGAAATCTAAGTGAAAACTAGCTTATAAAATGAACAATAAAATTTCTGTAGACCAAACACCCTTGGGGGAGAAAATGAAGAATAGGGAAATAAAATTAGCAGAGAGAAGCATGATTTTAGCTGTTCACTGAATACTTTAGGCAGTCTAGAAATTATATAAAGAACGAGATTAGTTTATCTTACGTGGTTAGTCCAGCTAACTTTGTCCGGAACTCATTGAAGTCTTTTGATGGACCCTCAGCATTCAGGTGCCCTTGCAGTTCCTTCTCCGCGCATTGATGAAGTCTTTCTAATCCAGACTCAGCATCACCTAAAGATTAATTCAAGCATCTCAGTATGCAATCAAAAGAGAACAATAAGTATATACAAGAGGGAGAAAATACTAAACCTTGCAAATACTCAAAAAACTGTCTTTTGGCATGTTCATGCTCGGGTAAATAATATCCATATGCATACGTCCATTTTAGAACCCGTCTACATTCAACTATCTGCATTTTGTAAATGAACAATCAAGGTAAACTCCTAATGGCAGTAACCCTAAAATATTTCAAGTCGGAATACAGAAACTAAATTTACCTGCAGCCAGGCTTCCAGTATGAACTTGAGCTGTGATTCTGGTTGACTCTGTTTGTCACTTAGCTTATCAAGCTGCAGCAATAAATATAACGTAAGTGCATTATGGATTCTGTTAATTGAAAATGAAAGATAATAAAAGCTAGGGAAAAGTAGGCACTCGAGTTCGCAGAAGATCTCAAAACTAATCAAGTTCACTTTCTTCTATATCACCTAGTTTAATGTACAGTAGTAAATATAACATAAATTCATTATGGATTCTGTAATTGAAAATGAAACATAATAAAAGCTACTCCCTCCGTTCCTTTTTATAAGTCGTTTGGGAGGAGAATTATTTTTCCGTAATATAAGACGTTTGCATCTATCTAGGAACTGTCAATATTTGTTTTCCATATTTACCCCTCTTTAATTCCACCAAATCCTTTCAGAATCTCACAATTTCCTAGATCTTCCCAATCTCTCTCATCTAAGTGGCTCTCTCTCTCAGCTACACTCTTGCACATCTATTTTATGGAAATTTTCGTCTTTGTTCCGGTTATACGCCTGCTATTTTCTTGTTAATCACAGGTGCTATTGGATTTCGGCGGAGCAAGAGCACATAAGAGTCTGAAGATCTCGATTTATCCGGCTTGTTGAAAGGATTTTAAAGCTTTTGGAGTCCACCCATATGCATCTCTTGGAATTCTTTTCTACAAATATCACCAAAATAGATGTTCTCCGTCAGAAGTTACAGTCAGTTCAATAACCCCATTAAAAACAGAAACAAAATCAGAATAATCTCTATCTTCATCCTCTATCAGGCTATCAGCTATACTTTTGGGTCAACCATCTTACTTTCATTCCCAGTTAACCCAATTGAAAATCCAAGTTTCTAAACTTTTTCTTTAACTATTTGATGAATATTAAATCAAGTTTCTAATCTCGCCACTGATAAATTGGGGGTCTGAGTTCACGAGAAAAGCACAGCAACAAAGTCGCTCACCGGCAAATGAGATTGTGAAAGAGGAATGGTTTTTTCCCTCTTTCTTTTCCTATATTGTGAGTGGGTGACTGGGGAAGCGAGAATATTAGCTAAGAGTATATTGGGTATCTTTCTCAAAAGATTCCTTATTTTTCGTGATATGTTTAAGACTCCAAAACGTCTTATAAAATGGAATGGAGGGAGTAGGAAATAGTTGGCACATGAATTCCCAGAAGATTTCAAAACTAATCAAGTTCACATTCTTCCATACCTAGTTTAATGTACATTTTCTATGATTTCCTAAAGAGATCAATCATTTTATCCCTAATCACAATGGAATAATGTTGACAACTATCAGCCATTGTTGTCTTGATCCATTAATTTTCCGGAAACATATAAAAACCCTACAATAACTACAACCATATATACCAAGATTGTCCAACTAAAAGTTCCATATATACTTAACCAGGTTTGAAGAAAAATGAGCTAGTCCACTATATGATATCTGAAGTATAAGATCCACTATTACTAACAAGCTATAAAAGAAATATCCTTATCTCGGATAATCATTAAGCGACAATCATCTTAAGAAAACATCTAGACACAAGCAAATGTGAGTTAGTATGCCACGAAAGGAGTGAAGAAACCACGAAACATGCATTATGGTAACCTATGAAGAAAGCAGCATGTTACAACAATTTATTGGAAGCCAAGGTTTTGACACACAATTAACCTCAGTTCGAACTCCAGAACCAAAAGAAGTTGTATTCATGGCTCACACAATACTCTATTTGATGTATCCCTAACCTGTGAACTAATTGTCCACACATAAAGCAACCATTAATCTCTAAGAGGCAGGAAGAAAGTCAAATTCCTAGACACCGCTGCATTATACGAAAGCAAACTTCGCCACATAAAATTATGTCTACACAAAAGGGAGAAAAAAGTGCATCATAAAGTAAGGATTCCACGTACATGAACAGATTGCATCTGGTGTAGGTCTGCAAGTGCTTTTTGCCTAGACTGCAATAGAGGACAAGCTGTTAGACTCTACCAACAGAAATACCTTTCATTATATGTGATTCTGAAAAATGAAAAAGGAAAACTGAACATAAAAAGCATAAATTACTCAACTCTTAAATATCGAAGTTACATGAATAATTTTATACTAACTGGAAGTATAAAAGCGCATAAAAAGAGAAGCGGGAAGAAAGGAAACAGATCTACTCAACTGCTACAGTTGAAGAATTGAACTGTTAGGACAGTTTAGTCCTGTCATAAAAAAAGTGTATTGTCAATAAACTGAACTTACCGATTGGTTGGTTGCCCATCTTTCATAATAATGAGTATATCTCTCCAAGGAGTTCTTTGCCATCTCCCTTCGCTTTTCGGAATCATCATACTTCAATGAATATATCACACAAGAAAGTTAGTACATGATAAATAAGGAGAAAATCTACTATTCCACTTGCACGATAGATTGGGCAAATGAAAGAATCAAGCACAAAGAGGCAATCTCACCACTCCTTCCTGTTTTGCTGCTTCATAGCGGTTGCATGCATAAAAACCACCTGTTCTCTCACCATGATCTAACCATGCACCTAGACAGAGCCTGTCGTGATATCCAAATTAGATGTTATGAACAATATAAGTCAAAAGAAAAGTCCACGAGAAATATATAGTACTATCAGGAAACATTAATTCGCCTAAGTAGAAGATGTACTTTTTGTTCTCCTTTATAGGTCCTTGAAGTTAACAGAGAGAACGGTATTTTCAAAGCAGTGGCAAGAGTAACAAAAGAAAACACGGTTTGCGAAGAAAGAACGCTCAAGATAAACAAAGTCACCCTCCCCCTTATCTTCTGATCATGTAGTTATCCTAACACACAGATTTTTAGGACGTGCATTAAGTAAACCATAAAAGTGTATAACAGCATGATGCAGAACTCATGTCTCACAACCCTGAAAAGGAACGTAGGAGGGCAAAGTAGAAAGAAAGCGCCTTGATAAGCAACAAATTTCTCATCAAGCTGCTGCTACACACAATCAAATGATAAATCACAATGGGTTACACAAGACTTGAGGAAGGAAAGAGGGAAGCAGGTTCAAGACAACAGGGCAGATGCATTGTTTAGTCTCTCAAATATCACTAAAGACTTGAGAAAGGTTCACTCGGCATATACCAATCGGTAAAAATCCCGTAGCTTTAGGTTGTGCTTCTGAAGGCCCAACCATTATTGTGCTCAAATACACATTATACTTATACTATGAGTGATTTGCATTGAACCTTCTAAAAAACAACCCTTCTTGGCTTGAGAATGTTTAGAGAATTCACTTAACAGTTAACACTGTCATTGATGTAATGTACTCAAAAGCAGTGGCTTCTAAAAAATAGGAGCTAGTACAATTTAACTTTTAACAAAAAACGCAGTACAATGAGAAGGAGAATAAGGAGACACTAAATCTAACAACTTATTCCATAAACAAGGTATGCTGAGAATTCAAGTTCGCTCTTAAAAATGTAAACATTATACATACCAGCAAAAGTCATATTTACAGGGTGGTGTGCATGTGATATGCATGCACCCTTGATTCTTCTCTATTGGCCGCTTGCACTTCGGGCAAGGCTTGGAATTAGCTAGGATCCTGAAAAGGTTATCCAACAAAATAAGCTAATGGTTGCACCAAAAGGGGTGGTACGGTAGAAACACTACTTCACAACAAAATTTCATGAATTCATCAAAGAAACTTTTGACAACTATGTTTGTAATTACTTTACAAAGATGCTTGGAATTAGCTGAAAAGATGCAACTGGAAATATTTGAGCAAAATATTATAATGTTGTCTCGTTTAACGATAAAATAGCACTGAAGGATAAAACTACACTCTTGAAGTCCTTGGGTGAAAAATTCAATGTTATGACTTCAGTAATCTTAGTGTTGTCGAAGCAAATAGATTAAGTACCCGCTACATGATTATACATTGAGCTCATAAATATTCTAGTATTACATCCTCACTTAACAATTAACATTCAACTATCAGCTAAAGAGACACTAAAATTAAACATGATGTCAGAATAAATAACTTTCTAATTAACTCTGAAACCTATCTGCTTTCTAATTAGTATTTTACCTCTACAGTCAACCATCTTCTTAGGTACATCAGAGGCCAACTCAATTAGGAACCTTCTCTAATAGTAAAGTCAGAAACCAATTTAGATTAGTTCTAGACATCACCCAAAACTATTAGGCCGCCAATTTAGATATTTCTAGACATCGCCCAGAACTTTATCTCTGTTGGGTAGTAAACTATCAACAGTAAGTAACACAGCTGGTGCCTGGTCTTTGGAGGCAGTAATAATTAATAGCGTACATATAGTCACAATATGCTCCTAGACCACATTTAATGGTCTGTTCCTTCACCTGTCACAAAGTTCCAAAAGAAGTTTTGTTCATTTTCTGTACGGTATGCCAAGAATCACCTATGGTATCATGTTGCCCAAATGGATTTTTATCCTCTTATGTCTTTAGATTGCTTCACCAACTACAACTAAGTTTTAAAACACCAATTTTTTTCGAATTTCTTAACGAAGTAATAACTCTTGAATTGCATAACAAAATAACAGGTGAAAATCAAAAGACAAAAATAGATTTTGTGTGGTACCAGTTCATATTCTCAGACTCAGCACTATTCTTCAAAATCCATTTAGCTACAGTTCCACAATCAACTGGACGGTGAGCTTCCTCGGTACACTGCAAGCACGCATCAACTGACATTTCATTGTGCGAAAAAGAAAAAATAATGAAACGAATACAAAAAAGTGGACAGTAAATAAACACTGAAGAATGTCGGGATGTAGACTTACATTCCAGCAGAAGCTATATGAACAGAGGCAGGTGACATCATAGCTACCACTTCCAACAATAAAATCCACAGCATAATCACAGCCAGGAGCCGGACACCATTTTGTCTACATGAAGCATAGAAAGAGAACTTACTAAAATATCAGAGAGAATGTGCTGCTAAAATATGCATATAATTTTCCAAAATGTACTGTTGACATTACAATCAACACTAGGACAGAGAATATATTACAACTTCCTTTCAGGAATATTTATAAAAGCAAAGAGCATTAATTCTCAAAATCAAGAGGCATACAACTAAAGGAAAGGAAAATAAAGAGATATATTGCTTAGTGTTAATGCAAGAGCTTATATACAAACTACAGGGAAAGGAAAAGAAAAGAGACATATATCAGTGAAATCTTGGAAAATAAAACATAGGAGCAAGGTATTGATATAATGAAGATAGCAAGAGAGAAATCTATGCACAAGATGAAGTGAAAATCAATCTGCTCGAGACTTCTTGAACCTAAGAATAAATGCAGGCACAGTACTACTGTGAATTGAATTGTGCATATATAACATAAATATTGACCGGCAGGAGACTGTATTATTCCAATTAACTAAGGCGGATCTTCAAAATGCTAACTAAATCTCTTAAAAGACACATTATGTCTAGTGAGATTGTCGATGCCTATTATACATGTATTCCACCTACAAGTTGTTGCAACTAAGTTCCCACAACATTAAAAAAAATGGCTTAGAATAATTTTCGCATGTAACAGGCAACTCTGATATCATATTTTCTAAAAGCTTCATATGGCAAATTACCATCCTGTTGTCCTCAATGAATGACCTAAGAAAGTAACGGGAATATTTATCGTTATCATCCTTAGAAGCTAATGCACTTATCATATCTTGTCCAACAGCAGCAGCACAAGATGGATCAGGACACCGCAACATCAAACATCCAGGACCATCATTTATTGCTGTACTCATATATCCTGCAGACAAGGGGAAAAGGTTAATCTAGGCAAGGTAAGAATTCATATCCCACCTCCAGATCCCCTACCGATACTATTATTCGTGATAAATAAAACCAGCAAAGAAGTAACGCTAGCCTATCCAATGCCTAATATGGCTTAGGGACGAGCAAAGTAATCTGAAAGAAAGCTACTGCACGATGAAATCATAAACAATTAGGGTCAGATTGCATAGGCTTTTCCCTTGAATTTTTTCAACTCAAGAAGAAAATGAGTTTAGAATTTTCATTTGGACAAGGTCACTCAACTCTCACTTGAGTCTCAAGAACCGCCAAAACACTCCACTCAAATATAACACAAGTGAATAGTATGATGGGACTTTTTCCAATTAAAACGTTGCTATCAGGTCAAAGTCTATTTTTTAGCTACATTCTCTCTACGAACAACCCAGGGTGAAGATATGAAAGTAATGGGCAAAGTACCATTTTCAACGATTGGCCGTCAGTGCACAAGTTTCCGGAAAATCATAGTTTCTCTGGTATGAGATACAATCCACTATATTAAGGTAACACAGAATGAGAGAGAAAAACAAGAATTGCATTGGTCCAGTCGAAAGGGAAGAGTGAATGGATTTATGGTATTGAATTTAATTAAAAAAAATTGCAATTGTTAATCTGAATTTACCCACTCGACCAAAGTTGCAGCGATGAAGTGAGGACCTGTTGGGTTTTAGGGCAGTGGAATATGGACAACTGCCCACTGTGAACCCAAATTAAAAATAAATAAAGATTATTTGCTGTGACTGCAATTGACACTGATGGCTGCGTCAGTGTACATGTAATGTAATGGGATCCACTTGTACATATATATACACTCTTTTGGTTGAAGAAGACCCACTTGGGGATATAAAAAGAAATTGTAAAAGTAATATCAAGTTGAATTTCCAAGTTAAACTTCTAAACAAGTGAAAATTTAACTTCAAATTTGTACGGTGTGTTTGAATTTCAAATTTTGAGTTGCAAGAAAACCTAACTCAATTTAGAAAAAAACTCAAATTAAAAAGCTTATCCACTCTAACCCTTATATTCATCTAGACCTGGTTACTTTGATGTTCCCGATATGATCTGTTGAATTTTCTTATCAACCGTTGCATAACTTCTCTGCCTTCTAGAAAATTTCCTAAAACAAATTATTTTACATGCTGGGAAACAAAATTATGTTTCAAAATCTTTTCCACTCACCTCAATTGTGGCAAATTTTATGCATGACTAGCTGCTCATGTACAATACAAACAACAGAGCGAGGAATTGGGTGTCCAAATAAGTATCCAATTCTTACAGGTGTTTCCACTATTAATTTCAGTAAAATTCGTTACACAAATTGCTAGAATTTCAGAGTCTCCAAGGAAAAGTAGCAAGCATAACAGAAAACGACAAAAGAGAGATACATGATTGTTATACAAAGAAGCAAGTCAGGGAAGTTTGATATACATAGGAATGGAGACGAAGTTTAACGCCAAAGAGACAAGCCCGAGTAAGATAAAAAACTCACGCCAAAAAAGATTTAAACCATAACCTATTACAAGAAGCAATGTTTCATTCACCTTTTTACTTCAGCTTTATTCTCTGAATCCTCATTTAACAGTCTTAAATTATCAAACATCCTAAAAATTCAAAGTTAGCAGATAACTAGCTTTGAAAACAGTACATAAAATAAATGTCTAGTGCATGACTTTAAAAAGATATTGACTTGGTCAATACTGTATCCATGGCCAACAATAAACTCCCTACCTCTCCCCAAAAAATATAAAAAGAAGCTCAGAACTACTATTACTGGATAAAATTGTAATATTTCGTCCTACCAGACAATGGCAAAAAATAATGAGCAGAAATTGGCAATATCTCTTAATTCACCCACTCCCAAAACACTCTCACCACGAGAAAGTGACCAACAATAACATAACTCATTAAGTCCCGAATGATTGGGGGTATGGGCAGGGATGGATAGGAGACAAACCTAACATTTGGCAATAAATGCACAAAGTGGCTGCTCACCACGAGAAAGAGAGAAAAAAAGTGTGTGTGTGTGTGTGTGTGTGTGTGTGTTGGGGGGGGGAGGCAATAACTCGTTGAAACATACCCTGCCAACACGTGACACAAAAAGGATGACCACAAGCAGCAGCTCTCATCATATCACAAGTATAGTCTTCAAAGCATATACCACAATTTAGCTGCAAAATAAAGCAGACAAGTCAGAAGATTAATCAAATGTGACTATGCAATAAATACCACACTCTTATGCCCAAAATTTGACTAGACCATGCATAGGATGACCGTCAAGTTGGCAGCCAGAAAGAATTATCAGTTCAAGACATTTGTAACTCCCTAGAGGATTAATCACCTCTTTAGCAACAGGAAGTGGAACCAGATCATCCAATAAGCCAACAAGTCTTCGAACCTTTTCTTCATCTGCAAACCATTCATCATTCACTTTACTCACGTCCCTGTTAGTCAAAACATTCCTGAGAATTTTAAGGGCTTGATAATAAAAAGTCATCAATAATACCAACTTATCCACTGTACATGCAATAAGGATATACATAGACTGGCTAGATGACAAATGAGCCTACAACTAAGGGAAAGTGTTTACAGAAACCTTCAAGCTCAATTATCTTGTACTAGAGCAAAAATGCAGTATCGTGGTATAGGTGGATCATACCTACTTGTTTGAGGCACATGAATGTAGAATTATGTTATATGCAATCTTAGGTCTATGTGCATTGAACAAAAGATTTTCAATAAATTCAACTCAGTTGATGCTGGTTTCCCAAACCAAATAACATAACCAGCAGTCATGCTCAGAAAAAACCAAGAGCTTCAGAACATGTTCTCACTACCACTCCCAGAGTAGTGTCCCAAACAGGAATACTTACCAATTGTAGTGGCGAAGTAGGATACTAGCTGCAACCCTTGAAATAGAAAGGACCATAGCTATCTGCGTAATATTTTCCTCTTGACGTTGATGTATATCAGCTTCACTCAAGACAGTATAATTTGTCTGGAACAACAAAATTCAAAGATAGATGTAATAGTTCAGAAATAAAAACACGAAATCTAACATAAAGAAATAATTCAAATGCAAAATCTTAGAATTAAGAAATAACTATTTAAAATAGTATATTTTGAAGGATACTGATCTGTGCAGGCATGCACCAAGACATTAGAAGAATTACTGAGAACAAGTATCCAGAGCTGCCAAATATGCATAAATCTGGCAACTAGATATCAACTGACTCATAACATAGCACTGCTCACCAATCCAGGACTAGTATTCAGTTTATGCTACACGTACAAGGATGATGATACTCGAGATGATCCTTGGTACTTCAGAAAATGAAGATCTCTAAAGAAATTAGGGATTTCAAAAACTGAAATGTTAAAGCTAAAAGGATTTCTGACTGAAATTCACCATATTTTTAGGTCAAGTAATGGCCGATTTCATAGGAAGCTGATAGGAAGCAAGAAGAGAACTCTTCAGACAAATAGGAATTTGATCTCCATTTTAGAGCAGATTTAGCACCTGCAATGCGGGAAGGCAAGAAGTATTCTGCTCATCTGCTCTTTTGCCATCTAGGGTGCAAAATTCGGGCTCTCTGCTCTTGCTAGCAATGACATTGGATGAAAGCCCCCTTTAGGACTAGACCGGGTACATTAATTAAGATGGAAAGCTACTCTTCACTGGGAATAATAACTGCCCAAAAAAGCATTCTGTTGAAAGTTTTCAGTAATCGTTTGCTCATAGAAGTAGGATTAAAAAATGGCTGTTTCATGCGTGCTGGTATTTGTAGTCTCTTGGTTTTCTGTTCTCTTGGTGGCACAAAATTACGGAGTATATGTCCTTACATTCTTCCACTTGTGCATGAACTTCTGTTTGAATTAAGGATTAACAGATCAAGCAAGGACCAATGGTGCCTTCGAGCGGTGGGGTTATCAGATAGTGTCATCTCATTTACCTTATTTATATTTGTCCATACAAGTGACTCCAAACCAACATGTCTCAAAATGGACTTAAGTGACTCCAGTCTCCAACTGATCTTAAGTATAGAGCGTAGTAGCATCTTCGCATCTAATAAACAGCCAGCCAAGCACAAGAAAGCCCCTGAAGCCGCATATTCTAGGAACCAACTAGCTGAGCATAGACTTACCATTGAGTTTACACAAATTAAGCAAAAAGGTTATTCACTGAACTCATTTCCTTAAATGTGACTAACACCAACAGAATAATGATCCATACTAAGTTCACCAAATTAATTCATATCTAAAAGCCGAAATTTGTTACCATGCCAATCCATCAATTTCCAAAACTATCTAGAATTTGCAGCGGATTATCACCTAACATGCAAATAAATCGCTTAAAACACAAAACAGTTTAACAAATACGGCGTCTTCATTTCCAATTGTTAAATTAAATTAAATAAAAAGCAAGAGATAGTAATAAAAATAATTAATTAGTTAACTAATTAAACTGATGATGAACGATTGCAGAAATGATGATGTACCTGAGAGCGGTAGTTGGATTGGGAGTCATCAGAGTCATCAGAATCATTACCAAAATTATAGTCCATGATTACGTCAGCTTCCTCAGAGTCTCCGTCGCCATCACCGCCGTCACCACTGTAAAATTCATCGTCGACCGACTCCGCATCGTGCATCATAAGCTCGTCCTCCGATTCCATACCTCAAAAAAAAATCAAACAAATTTGTAGCAAATTTGATCGGTTTTGGAATGAATCCAAAACCAGAGAAATTGAAGAAAAAAACTGAAATTAGTATTATTTGATTTGAGAAAGAGACTGGTTTTGATTTTTCTATGTAGCTTTTTTTGGGGGGGGTGGTGGGAGGATAAAGGAAAAGGCTAAGAGATGGTTAGAGATGAAATTGAAGTTCTACTACATGAAGGAATAGAAATATTTACATTTTGTTATCCTTGAATATATCCAAAATATGAATTGGTCATTTGATGGTTTCTTTTCCTTTTTTGGGTCAATAATATTTCGAGTGACTTCGGATACAATTATCACTACGGAATTAGAACATGTTTCGAAATTATATGTTGATTATAAGATTACAAATCGTTAACTATTGATGTCTATGTATCGATAGTGAAACCAACTGAACTAATATATATTTGTCATTTGAAGTTTTTGAGTAAATAATTATTCACTTCTTTATATTTCTGAATTACGTAATTTTTTTAAATACAGAAAGTATTGTAGTATCACAATAAATTTTTTCCTTTCTATTTAGATTTACTTTCTTTCTTTATTTTTATATGTAATTTTACCCGTCGATAATAATTAAAGTTGAATAATATAGATAGAATCTCGTTTTTAAATTTTAGGTACATTGAAGATTTTCGCCGTCATATACAATTTGAAGTTATCAAAATTTTAAATTACTAAGTAAAATTTTAGATTACCTGGCAATTATCCGAGCAACATTGTCATATGCAATTCAGGATGAATATTCTCATATTATAAATGTCATTTATATTTATAAGGAGAATCATTGTTTAGAAAATTTTATTTGATTTCCCTTTAAGAGGACAAAGAGGTTTTAAAATAGAGGATTGATATATCAGTATACAAAATAGTTACACTTTCATAAATAAATAAGTAAATGTAAGAAATGTGGAAAAATATCATATTCAATCCTAAAATAAAAAAAGCAAGTTTTTATAACGAAATATACATTTCTTTAATAATAAAAAAAGAATCAACTTTTGATTCTTTAAATTGTGAGATTGAAGAGTTTTCAATTGAGTCTTTATTCTAGATTTTTGTAAAAGAGAAAAAAAATCATAGATTAATAATTAATTTTTATTTTTGGGTATCAAGTGATCCGAATTTACTTAATCATATCAACAAATTATAATTCAAAATATTTTAGGAGTGATTAATATAATAAATTTGCATTTTTAATTAACATGCTGCAATTTATATCTGATTCTAATTGGATTAACATGTCAAATAAATGTTGAGAAATTTTTATTTTTGGGTCAAAGATATGGAGAGTGGAGACCACAAAATTATCTTGACAATATGGGTAGGTAGTGAAGAGGAAGCAACCATCTTTGGAAAAAAATTCAAGGTAGAGTTGACCTTATAGAACGGGCCCCACAACCTTCTCACATAAATTGGGCATGACTTATATGCAAAGTAGGTCCCACACTAACTTATGTGAAAAGACTATAGTAGCAGTCTCACAAGGGCGCTAAATGCCAAAGTGACCCATTTTTGGGCATCTTCAAGACACATGGGCTATGTGTATGCTAAGTTTGTAGCTACCATTTTTGTGTAAAAAAAAGTTTATGAATCAAAGGAACATATAAAGGCAAACAACTTTTAGGTTCATAATACTCAACAATTAAGAACAAGCTCAGAAGTTTCCCATTATCATTATCTATCCATCACCGTGGACAGGAGCAGATTCCGCAGTTGGATGTTGAGGGGCGAAATCTAAATTTTTAGAGGGTGAAATATTTTAATTACACTATAAGAGGGCTTTTTAAAAAAATGTTGGGGACTATCGCCCCAATCCGCCAGTGACTGTGGATAATCTTTCTCTAAAGGTCTTCTTGATCATGTTAAAATCACTAGAAACTCTAATCATTTGACAATAACTGGAAAATAATACAAGAGTTGAAACATGTAACACTATGCAGTTTATGCTTCAATATCACAATACAAAAACAAAAACTAGGAAAAGCTAGCAGGTTGTGATGCTCAAAAACATCTAATAAAAATAAGTTTCCTATTATTTCTTACGCGCTTTTCCCCCTCTATGATCTGATCCAAAGAATACACCAAGAGACTGAAAACTAGAACAATATTCGATTATTTCAACATTCCAAAACACATAATAACACAAAAATATTCACACAGTTGAAGTATAGGTCGGAAGGTTTAGGTAAGATCATCGTCATCAAAGAGCTCTTCGTCTTCTTTCTTTCCATTAGCCTCGACATCGCCTGTAGGCAATTTCCTGGCCAGCTTGATGATCTGTAGCAAATCCACAGCAAAATTATTCTTTTGCAATAATAATTTCAAGTTTATTTTATGGTTGCAGTTTTCATGAAGAAAAAGTCCTTCAAATTGCAAAAGTTTCGAACTTGCAGATACTTTATTTAACAGTTGAAAAGTTTCAGAACACAAAGTTGAATTGATTCAGAAGATTTTACCGCATGATCAAGATTGTTTACAGTGCCTGACTGAGCCACGCGTTTGATTTCCTCAACATCACCTTCACTGTATGCTGATAGAAGTTTAGTAGCAGAACGGTTTTGATCACTGCTGAAGAAAGCTGTAATCCTGCAACAGATCAGCGAACAAGAGACTAAGGAAGTCATTCTCAAATCAGAACCAAGAAGAGATTAATGAACTCAAAACTCTTTGCTCTTCTTCAAGATGTAACTTAAATTTTTTAACTGAATGGGATTTCATATAATCAGGTGAAGGTCTTGGATCCAGTTCTAGTTGTCAAAACTCTACACATATCGCAGACCTATGAGGGGCGAAAAGAGCATTTAATTTCCTCAAAAGGAAAAAAAATAAAAACAAAAAGAGCCTAGGATACTTGAAAAGAAATAATCTAGCCACAAGAGTACTGCACGTCCACACAGTTGTGGAGCTCTTTGCAATCGACTTCCATATTCACCTTTCCCTTTTTTCCTAAATGATTCGCATCCCTTTGTTTAATATGTATATAGAAAATTTCGATAACATCCGTAACCCGCTATGAAGTAATAGACTGGGTAAGTTTTCCAAGTAGCCAGCACAAGCAGAAAAACTTAGCTGTATTGCAAATCATATATATTCACATTAATCATATACATCTAAAACTTATGTCTGGTGATGCCATAGATAAACAAACAAATATATGTGTGTGCGCCCCCCAAAAAGGGTAAAAGAAGCACCAACGATAAAATCTTGCATAAAGTGTTTCACAAATGAAGGTCCGTGAATGATTTTGGAGCATCTTTGTAGCTCATTTCTCTACTCAAATACAAGAAAAATCACTAAATCCAATCTTATCAATCACAAAGTTATAGATATACACAATAGAAGAAGGAAACTAAAAGATTATGTGCACATTTCGTATTGATCTTTGAAACAATGTCCATTCATCTGCAGGAAATTTATATTAAAAGAAAAGGACTCGACTTCTATCATATATTGCAAGTGATGGAATGTGAACTACAAGAAGAGATAAAGAAAATCAGAACTAGAACTTACTGACAACAGTCATTGTGGCACTTCTCTGCTTCCTTCAAGTCATGAGCATAAAGGTAGATGATGATAGCGCTGAGATAAGCCTAGAAACAAAACAAAACAAAAAATGGTGCCAGTGATATACAAACATCATTTGAATAAGCGGTGGAATGTTAAGCTTCAGCTACAAGACGGAAACATGATGAACAAAAATAGAATATTTATAGAAAAAGAAATTGAGTTAAGTCCTCAGACTCCAACGAAAAAACAGAGAATATGTCAAGGAAAAGTAAAAAAAGATGAGCCAGAAATTCACACCTTGCATTGGCTGTGCGTAGCGTTACTAGCCTCAGCTGCCTCAGCTAATTTTAGAAGAACAGTTGCAGCATCTGCATACCTGTGGACGCAAAACCTTTTTGCTAAGGATCATCACAATGAGTATGAACAATCTTTAATAGTGATTATCTTTTATAAAGTAGGCTCAGGGGAACCGAGTCAAATTATGCTTTATAAAAGAAAAATCATCAAAAGGAAAACGCTAGTATAGTCCCTTGGACAATTTATCATTGTTGTTTTTCCCTTATCACCTTGTTACCTGTACCAACAATCAAGCATAACTACAATACAACAACAGTCAGCTATGGCTACCAAGGCCAGATACACATATTTCAAACTTTCTGTCTATACAATCACTTCCTGACTAAAACATCACTCTCAAGTCTCAAGTGAAATATGGACATTCAACATGAAAAAAAATTAAGTTAATAATTCATTCAATAAAGGTTAATCAAGCTTTTAACTTTTTGTTCAGCATAGTGATTGAATATGAAGAGTGCCTAATACCTATATTAACTAGGCATATTTGATATTAAATGGTGCAAACGCTTTATAAAGTTATGAAAAACCAAGATGCACAGCGAAAAGGAATACTATAAGATTTACTGACAAAATTCATCCATAGTTTCATAAGAAGTTCCATTGGTTAGCAATAGGAAACAACTGCTGCTCCAATTTAACATTTGAAAGTCACAACTGTAAGGGAGTCCAGTAGGTATAGTCTAAGACGAAGCACTAAATTCAGATCTTGCATTTCATTGAGAGAGCAACTACAATGAAATGCAAGATCTGAAGCTAAATGGTAAAGAAATGGGTTTATTCTCACTTGATGAGTGTAGTTACTGAGACAGACAAAAAAACTGAAGCTAAATTTCATCAGCCAACTACATTCTAGAAGTAGTAAAACTTTTCAAGTAAAAACAAAACCAAATAAGCTCTTTCTTGAAAGAGCATAGAGCCCCATAAAACACCAGTTATCTATTTATTCATGAACTTGAATACATCTATTAACTATCTAGTGAAGAAAAAAGCACGATACTTACTTCTCGAGCTTTATATAAACACTTGCAGCAGCACGGTATAGATCAAATGCCATTTGTGCCTTCCCATCCTCTTCCAGAACTTCACAAGCATCAGTGTAAAACTTGACAGCTTGATCAGGTGAAGCATCTTCTAGAGCACTTCAGTTAAGATTATATTTTCTCTTAGTTACGGGAAAATGTCATTTGATAAGCCAAATAAGCACATAACAAGCAAAATATCTCTGTAATGCAAGCAGGAAACACGTAACTATGCGCAGCTTAAAATTGAAGTTCTCTTTTGAAAGTTTGTTTATTGTAACCTATCCATCCACAAGAGTTCTTTTTTCAAACAAACTATCACCAATTGTAGGTCCTGAACCTTTGCAGAAAGTTAAGTGCAGATATCAAGTGATGCCTCTTAGAGCACCGAGATCAAGAAAACAAACTAATGAACAGGGATGCGGAAGGACAAAAACGATGCATTTTTCAAAAGCCTAGTGGAAAATGTGATCTGCACTCTAACCGATTCATGGAACAAAGGCCATACTTGATTGGAGCACTCTACATCTCCAACCCCGACCCCTCTCGTTTTTCTTTTGCCGTACAACATATTAACTAGACATAAACATGAATTCAGACCCATTTGTCCATTTAGCATCATACATTAAATATATGAATTTGCACATCATAAAGTATCACTTAACTTAGTTGTTTAAATTTTTTAAGTATTCTGGTAGTTTAAATATAACACAAGTAGAGTCAAATAGTCGATTTTTCTCAATGTATCAATAAATTGTCAAAAACTTGGGCATGTTTTAAATTATAGATAATACTGGCTTTCGATGAAATCTGATTATTGAAGTTTCAAACTTGTCAACCTACTATACTGTTATTTAATAACTTGCCAAATGTATTATATGTTATTTATTTTTCAACAAAGCGCATGCTTATACCGAGGGAAATGTCGGCAATCCACATGGCCCTATGAGTGACATACACATGATATGTTGCTTATGGAGGTATGGCTTGAAAGTAACTGAAGGTGCCTTCAGGGTGAATTACATCTTAGTTTGTCAAATTAAAGAAATCTCACATGCTTATACAAACTAGAGATACTTCAAAGATGTAATAGAGCGATTGCTTGCCCGATTGTCCAAATGGGGATATATTGTCAAGAAAAACACACTCCTATTTACAAATAAAACAAAGAATAAGAGAAAAGGAAATAAGCTTTTCATGTAAAGGGATGATTACGGCAGCACAGTTTCTCACACTTCAGACCCTTTACCTTGAAAATCTGTTGCTTTTTAAACTATTTCATTATTATCTGACCTCTTTTCTGCTCTAAGAATACTAGGAGGTGAAACACTTCTAAGCTATATGAAAAGGATCCTCTATATACATGATCCTCTGAGCATTCCTATTAAACTACACTACAGTTTACCACAAACTAAAGCCAAAAGTGCTGTGAAATTCATGACATTCTAATAACACAATCAATCTACAACTCCGCATTAAAGGAACGAAAGGAACACGTAATTGCCCTCAAAAGTTGTATCAATGAAGACGCATTTACAGTTACGGACAAATATCAGCAGTAAAGGGAACATTTGAAACCACAATGAAGTAGGGAAAAAAAGTTTAAGAATTTGAACAGTGTCTAATTTATACATACCGAGCGCCCTTTGCTAGTGCATCTGATGCAGGTTGAGACCTTCCACATTCAATGTACAATTCAGATGCCCGTCTATAAAGATCAGCAACTTCATTCCACTTGCCTAATTCTTTAGCCAGGGAAGCAGCAGACTCCATATGTTTTGCAGCATCCCACGACCTGGTTTTCTTGTCAAGGATTGGGGGTTAGAAAAAGAGATCGTAACAAATAGTCAAAAGATCTCACTGTAAAATAAATCACAAGGATACGAAGAGAGAATCTCTTGTCCTTTAGAAGCTTTCTCAAATGAATCTTTTGCTTTCTCATAGTCCTTGGAAATCCTAAAACTGTTAGCTACAGAAGAGAAAAAAGTAGAGTCAAAGAAATCATGAATATGTCAAATTGCCTATCTAAATCCTCTCCTGCAATACCAATAACTGAAAGATGATCACCTACCTGCCTGCTCATACAAAGCTGTGGCACTTTTCCAATCAGCACTCCATCTCGTCACAGTAAGTTTCGTACTACGAAAAATAAGACAAAGAAGCATTAGCTGCAGAAATTCTTCTATAGTCTACAAAATTTCAGAAAATTTTCATAATATGTTTGCCAGTGCTACTGCTATTTAGTGAAAGAACAATGCAATTATTTCCATACAAAACATCATGCAAAGCTTGAAAGCCATTGCTTTATTCCATATTCATCCATATTAAAATTTCACCATTCTTAGTACATTCTACCTCCAAAATCTCTTTTTAGTTCCCCAGTTTATCAAATAATTTATAGTTTGTTACATTTTAAATACACTACAGTATAGCCTGGAAAAATGTTCTGGATGCTTAATGAAAGAAGCACGATAATGTGCACATAAATCAAAATGGTTATTGGGTCTGCTTTCTCTGATGCCTTTTTTCTTTGATTTGAGGGCATGATTCCGTATCAAACGCAACGGCATAGGGGCTACTGAAACAGTAG
>JAOWBF010000039.1:8649283-8666314 GCA_028566175.1 Vinca major
GTACCCAACCCCACCACCACCGCCAACTTCACCACCAAACACTCCTCCCATACCACCTGAACCTCCACTTCCAAACTCACTACCCACTCCAAGACCAAACTTAACAACAAGAACTATATGCAGCTTAGAAGCAGTAAAAAGAAGAAAAATTTCAATTCTTAAAGTTGAAAACAAATTAATTATCACAAATCAATAGGAAACACATTAAGCATTTCTCCAACTAAAAATCAAGAAAACAATTAGAAATTTAAATTTTCCCTCTTAAATTAAATTCTTCATTTTCCCCAAATAAAGGAAAATTCAATTTCACAAATCCACAGACAAATCCCGACAAATCTATATAATTCCCTTGAGCTGTTAACTCAGAATAAATCTTATCAGCAATCTGACATTTTTATCTTGATTTGTCGGGTCTCTTGATCAATTTTGGATTTTATAATCTGTAATTTACTGTAAAATAGATTTCTATAATAGTGTTGGTAGGAATTTTTTGTCCTTTTTGAAACTGGAACAAAGTTTCATATCATTTTATAAAAAATAGAGATAATGGCTATTTATACGTATGTTTCAAATGAAGAGTTGATTCTAAACTAGTTTATGTGCTATTACTACCCCCAAATTATTTACGGGGTGCCGTTAGTACCCAAAATTGGCAGAATCCGGCGAGAAGGGCGGCGTTCCACATGTGCGGCCCGCACAAGCACATTTTAAGGGGTACAATAGTCCATCCAGCTCTGAGGGGTACAATAGTCCATCCAGCTCTGAAAAAAGTGAACATATAACAAATATATATTCGTGGAATATGTAATGAAATACGAAACAGTGATGGATATTTTTTTGTGCTAAATACTTATATCTCAATTAATTTTCATAAAAAGAAAATAAAAATAACTCAATTCATGAAAACCTTTGGTTAGTAATTCATGAAATATTATTAAAAAAAGAGAGACTAGTAAGATGAAAGTTTATAGTGCACCATGAGCTCCAATTTTACCCCAAATCTTTTAATAAACTCTCTAATAAATTAATAATATTATTGTAAATAGAACAATACGATTGGTATATGTCTATAAATTTACTTTGAACAAATAATGTTGTTATACATTAAATAATATTATTAGTGTATTAATAAATGTACCAGAAGATTTTGATTCCTCCCCATTTGAAAGTATTTTATTATCATTAATGGACTTAACGAAGTAAAAGAAAAATAAAAGAGAGCTCATTTTTTATTTTTCTTTTTTAAGGGGAAATTAACTCCATTGAGGAAGAAAAAAAATTGTATTCATATTTCACTGGGTGACGTGCACTCCGAATATGATGTTGAATAGGAATTCTGTTGATAGGCAGGGACTAAGACAGAGGAGACGTGAAGGGGCAGTCGCCTCCCCGAGATTTTGAAAATATTATTAGGTATAGTAAATTTTATATGTATTTTACAATATTTTATTAGTTTCGCTCCCAAGAATTTTTTTTGTCGTTTTTATATATAGTTCGACATATTGTTGCAGTTTTGCCCCCGCAACGCCAAATTACTGGCTTCGTCCCTGTTAATAGGTATGAAACAGATGTTTGTTATTGAATGAGTTAATTTGACAATTAAATTTTAGATTGTCTAATCTATTTCAATTAAGCTAACCTTCATCAACAAGGCATGTATTCTAATTGCAAAATACTACATCCGTTTCTAATTAATTGATACATTTCACTTTGTTGTATATTTAAAAATAATTAATACATTTTAAAATTTGATAAACATTTAACATGTTTCTACCAATTTTACTCTTAGTCAACTTTATTTGTTACTTTAATGTTTCCAACAATTTCACACTTACTCATACACATCAAACCATATTTTAATTAAGGATAATTTCAAATTATGGACTTCTAATCATTTTTTTGGTCTGTGTGAAAATATGAAATTTATCAATTAATTAAAAATTAAGGTAGTACTGTTTTAAAAATTTGTTCGAAAAAATGCCCCCCAAAAAATAATATTGTAGTCTCTCATAATCATTTCATTAAAAGAAAAGAAAGAGAATTATCATCCTCAGAAAAATAAAAATAAATAAAGGCAAGAGAAGAGACGATGTCGTATTGCTACTCCTCAACTATCTTGCCAGTCTTCAATTGAACTTCTCCACACTCCACAGTCAGCCCTAACTGAAATTTCCCACTAGAGAGCAAAAATTCAATCAAAACCCTAGTTTTAAAGAGCAATACGTTTGAAATTGAAGCAGAGTCTAATGGCGATATCAGGAGATTTAAGGGTCTCTGCAGCATTAGGACCTTATCCCACTACTAATCCTCTACTTCGCTCCTTATCATTTCCAATTTCAAAGGTTTCACCTTTATTCTTCAATCATTTGTTGATTTTTTTCCTACCTATTTGATTTATTTAATTTTTCTATTTTCCATCTTTTTGTTAAGTAATTAGTTATTTTCGTAATGGGTTTTGTGAATTATTGTGATTCTGATGTTGGTTCTTTGTTTCGAGCTCGTCTTAGCTTTCCCAACCCGATTATCCTAATAATGTGTTTATTTTTCGTTTTGTATTTTTTTGTTGTTTTCTTGATGTTGTGGCCTTTGACATTTTTTAATTTTAAGGTTATATTCACTCCGTCCGAAATTATCAGTCCACAATTCTATTTTTATTTGTCTCAAATTAACTGTACACTTTCTAAATTAAGTGCTTATTAATGATGAGTTTTCCAATCCTACCCTTAGATTGAATGTTGGAGAGAAGAATAGGGAAAGAAAAGAAAGTTGAATTAAAATGTAATTAAAATTAAATAAGGTTATATTTAACATTTAACCATATCATATTATAGAATTTGATGAAATCTTAATTCTCGTGCAAATACAAAGTAGACAAATAATTTGGGATGGAGGGAGTAGTTACTTGTGATTTTTATGAGAATAATTCTTGTTCTATCTAGAAAAATGCTATATGTTCCTTTTTATGGTAAAATTCTTGGAAGGGCTTATCGTTTTTTAGTACAAAAGGAACAATTGATCATATCAGTCCTGAATTTATCATTTATGTCGTAGTTTTTTCCTGTTTCTGGATAAGTTTTTCTGTGTCTAAATGTGATCGGGTTTTTGTTGAAAAACTTGATGCATTATATCAAGTCACGTAACACTATCCGGCGGTGTCTTTGAGGGATGAAAAGTATTAACATTTTCTAGGTATAGAAATTTTACATTTGGATCTCTTATACGTGGATGTTGCCAACTAATTGTGCCCCATTTTTTTTTAATATATAAAATCTAAGTCAGTTTCCATGGTCATTTGTTAAGAAGTTTAAGTTAAGAGGTTGTTCTACTTTTTAAGGAATGCATTCTAAGTAATTGGGGCTGTAGTCTGCTTCTGGCCTTTTTTGGTGGCTGCAAAATTCAACTGAAAGTATTAATTATTTTGTCTGGGTAAATGTCACTTATCTACTTTAGTGCGACATCCTGGTTGAGCAGCGTGGCGTAAAGGATGATGTAGTAGACTAATGTTTAGCCCAAGTCAAAATGGGACATTCAAATCCGGACGGAGAGAGTAATAAATAAGATTTTGTCTCATAAGGAGCTTCCATTGCTGCTGTTCTGTTAATTGCAACCGATTTTGTAAATAATTTTTTTTATTATTTAAATTCTAGTGTTTTTCCTTTTCCATCACAGGTGGACTTTGGCTTCTCCCGTAATGGTGGATCTGGTATCTCTGAGGTCATACCTAAATTGTCTCGTGCAGTAGTTGATGGCAATAATCTGCAATGCCATTCCAAACGACCTCTTAAGATGTATGGAGAATACAGCCAGGATGTCGACTTATTCCTACACAATGCCATAAGCATGAACTTTTTTGAGCGGCTAAATTTGGCTTGGAAGATAATATTTCCATCTCCTGCTGCAATAAGGAACTCGAATGCTAATATTGCCAAGCAGCGGTTGAAGATGATTCTCTTTTCTGATCGATGTGCTGTAAGCGATGAAGCAAAGCAGAAAATAGTAAGCAATGTAGTTAGCGCGCTATCTGATTTTGTGGAGATAGAATCACAAGATAAAGTTCAACTTAGCGTGTCAACAGATCCAGACCTTGGAACCATCTACTCCGTGACAGTCCCTGTTCGACGTGTGAGACCAGAATATCAAGAAGATGATCCCACAGGAACAATTACAAATATTGAGTACAAAGATACAGGAGAAATTTCTGGCTCCGTTGATGTTAAGTTTGATTTCTACATGTGAAACTGGGAGTTACATGGATCTTTCCTGATATCCATTAAATAAATGTTAACAACTTTGAACAACAACTACATGAATTTGACCTTAATAGTTAATATAAAATGTCCAGTCAAGAGATAATAAAAATGAATCTGCAAAGAAGTTGCCATATCTTTTCTTTTGTGTATCAAAGAGAGAAGAAAATTTTGGTATTAGAAAATATGTATGTAACAAGGCCTTTGTCTCATTACAAAAAGTTTCC
This sequence comes from Vinca major, assembly GCA_028566175.1. Taxonomy (NCBI): domain Eukaryota; kingdom Viridiplantae; phylum Streptophyta; class Magnoliopsida; order Gentianales; family Apocynaceae; genus Vinca; species Vinca major. The sequence goes on from JAOWBF010000039.1 coordinate 8,653,758, forward strand.
AAATTCTATTTCTGAACCTCTAAAATGGTCCTAATTCAGGATATATTTAGTGATTCAAGATCAAGAATCAAGAGACTTAATCTTGTTTTGGATTGTGCCACACATTTCCTATAATACCTAATTCTGCTGTTCTTAATGGATAGAGTCTGATGAGGATCATCCAAGAAGCTTAAAAAAAAAGTCATATATCTAAATGACCAAATTCTTAATTCATTCATTCCAAATTCAAGTCTCTAAAGAAAGCCTTTGTTCCAAATACCTACATTATCTAATCTAAAGATCACAGAAAAAATAAGCCTTCAAAGAATGCAAGACACAAAGATCAAATTTATTTAATAGCGTTTGAAGGCAATATACACCATTGGAAGGAAAACGGTTTAAGAATATTTTAGAAAACTTGTAAATTAAAGTTTATTTTAGGCTTTAATTAGAATTTCATATTTATGTTATTTATTTATTAAGTATTTAGGCGCCATTATCTAGATAAGGCTATAATAAATGACATGTTGTCCATGCATTTAGTTAGTGGTTCAATTATAGTTAGTTTGATTGAAGAATGCTATCTATATTAGGATTTTTACTTTATGGGTTCTTTTTGGACGAAATTCCACTCTATTTAAGAGGGATTTTAGCCAAATTATTAGGTAGACTTGATATATTATATTTCTTAAAGTTATTCCTTAATTACTTGTGAATTGATTTTTTATGTACAACTTCATGTATATTCCCCTTGAAAACTAATTCGAGAGAGAAAGATCCGAACTTTAACCTTTTGCGTCGAATTTTGACCTTACAAATTAAAGTTCCTCACCAGTCTTGTTCACGCATACGAATTATCTTGTTTAGCCTAGTTTATAATAATCATTCTAGTTTTTCTTTCTTTTCCCCCAAAAAATTTCATAGTATTTACAAGTGAAAAAATATATATTTTTCTAGTCTAATAATGAAAATTTTACCAATTGAGCGACTATTGTAATTAAAATTTTATTTTAGTTTTCAATTCTCTATTTATAAGAGCTTGTGACGGTCTCTAACCATTATTCAAAAATAATAGTTTTGAAATAACTGTCATTTTGACCATCAAATAAATAATTCAATCGTTAAAATTTGTCTGCACTGTACTATAATAGATATTCATATCTGCACTATAACCGCGACTCAATCAAATATAAATATGGCAACAAATTTTAGGAAAATATGTAGCAGTATACAATGATAGGTTGTAATGTCAGCCCAAGCCCATTTTGCATCTTTATTTTATTTTGTTTTTTATGTTTTTCTTTAAAATTTCCATAGTACTGTAAAATTTGTTTTTGCCCCTTCCATTTGGATTTTACTTTTTCAGTCCCTCTTTTCTTTTACTTTTTTACTTACAAGCTTGGGATCTTATTAATCATTGTGCCTTTCATAAAAGCCTCATATCCTGCGCGCTTTTTATTCAAATATAATGCTTTATAAATAAGTAAAATTAGCTAAAATCTCAAATTAAATACTATTCATCTTTGTTGGCATAATAGATTTAACCAGTTATTTACAATTTGGATAATTAATTAGTTAAATCTTAGCTATCTAGCATCACCCTTCATTAAAAAGGGATTCATTTTGTTTTACTTGTTTCCTTTATGCCTAATACTGTTAATTTATTTTATGAAATCTCAACCTATTGAAGCAAAAGATGATCATAAGAGAACCATCATTTTTTATTTTGTTTTCCTTATAATAAATATTTTGTGAAATCTCAACTTATTAGGCAGACTTGATATATTATATTTCTTAAAGTTATTACTTAATTACTTGTGAATTGATTTTTTATGTAGAACTTCATGTATATTCCCCTTAGAAACTAATTCAAGAGAAAGATCCGAATTTTAACCTTTTGCGTCAAATTTTGACATTACAAATTAATGTTCCTCATTAGAGTCTTGTTCACACATACGAATTATCTTGTTTAGCTTAGTTTATAATAAGTGTATGAATAAAAGATTTTATAATTAGTGTTTCGAAAGATCAAAATCATACGGTCACCAATTCTCTGAACATAAAACTCTGCCCAAACTCGAATAAAAAGTTGCAGCGTATGCACCATCACTTTAGATGCGAATTCATGTTTTTTTTTACCAACAAATAATGTAATTTCATCTTAAATACGACTTCATATTAATTTAAATACGAATTTCTCTAATTAGTCGGGTCATTACCTGCCTCTAAATACACTCTCTATGGAGTGAATTTTTGCCGTCCACCTTGGCATTTTTTTTATCACTGTGATCTTACACTTCAAACCAATGTTGAGAACAAAAACAACCCCAAAACCCTTCTTCACCACCATCCTCCTCTCCTTCCACCACCACCTCACCAGTCACCACTATAACCACCACCACCCCACCTCTTCCTCCACCACTACCAGCCCACCCCATAACACAAGTAGATGAAACCCACCTCCTTAGAGTCTGCACAAACCTTTACCAACAACAATATTCCTCAGACCTCAAACTCCACAACAGCCTGAAGAAAGCCACCCCACATTTTAACCTGACTCACGAATTCTTTATTCAAATTTGCAATAGATTTCCTTATTCGTGGAGACCCGTTTACTTATTTCATCAATTCATTCAGAAAACCCAACTCGATTTTCTCCACAATTCCACCACTTTTAACAAGTTGATTGATGTTGTTGGAAAATCAAGAAACATTGATCTTTTCTGGGAATTACTTCAAGAAATCGGTCACCTTCGTTTGGTAACTGTTAAGACTTGTATAATTGCATTAAAGGTATTGGCTTTAGCTAGGGAGTTAAAGAAATGTGTTGATTTTTTCCATATTATGAATGGGTTTGGTTATTTTTATAGTTTGGAGAATTTGAATAAAGTTGTTGAGGTTTTGAGTAGTTCTAAGCTTGTTGTGGAGGCTTATCATGCTGTTTTGAAGCTGAAAGATAGTATTAGGCCAAATGGGATTACTTATAGGTGGTTAATATATGGGTTTTGTGATGTTGGAGATTTGGTTGAGGCCTCAAAGGTTTGGAATTTGATGGTGGATGAAGGATTTGAGCCTGATATTGAAGCTGTTGAGATAATGTTGGAGACCCTTTTCAAGAATAACCGATATGGTGATTCGTTAAAGCTCTTTCAGTCAATGAGGGTGAAGAGGATTAGTGATGTAGGTGTTTCGACATATCAGCTTGTCATCAAATGGTTGTGTAAGAAGGAGAAGCTAGGGGAAAGGCATGTCGTGTTTGAGGAAATGCGGGAAGAGGAATCTTTCCAGACGATCATACATCGGGATTATTAGTTTGTGGGCTAATGAGTAGAGGAAGGTTGAGGGAAGCATATAAAATTGTTGAGGATATTGAAAAACCTGATATAAGTGTTTATCATGGGTTGATCAAGGGGCTTTTGAAGTTGAAAAAGGCAAGTGAAGCAACTGAAGTGTTTAGGGAGATGAGAAAGAGAGGGTGTGAGCCTACAATGCACACATATATAATGCTGTTGCAGGGGCATTTGGGCAAAAGAGGAAGAAAAGGGCCGGATCCATTAGTGAATTTTGATACATTTTTTGTTGGAGGATTGGTGAATGCAGGAAAGACATTAGAAGCTACCAAATATGTGGAGAGAATAGTGAATAGTGCACTTGAGGTGCCTAGGTTTGATTATAATAGGTTCTTGCATTATTATTCCAACGAGGAAGGCGTGGCGATGTTTGAGGGGATGACAAAGAAACTCAGAGAGGTGGGGTTGCGTGATTTAGCCGATATATTTGCCAGGTATGGAGAGAAAATGACAACTAGGGATAGAAGGAGAAGCAGATCAATGGAGACATTAGAACTCAGTTTAAGTGCTATCCCTTTTGCGTGATTTCTCAGTGTTAATGATGTCAAAAATATTCAATATGGAGAAATTTTCTAGTATGTTCTTATTCGCAAACTTGTGAGTTTATATAGATACAACAATGACCCTAATTTGGTAACTCTATCAATCATATCCATCTATACATAAATCACTCCTATCAATCTACATATATCACTCCACGCACATTTATCACATGTGTCATATGACTCATTCTAACAAAAAGGGTCTAACTTAGACAAGAGAGAAATAATCCCGACTCACAATTATTTTTTATGTAAATGGATCTCACAAACAAAAATGTCTGTGTGGAGTAAGTTTAGAATATAATTTTTTTAAATAGAGAGTTCTCCAAGCTTAATATATGATTAATTTTTATGAACTCCAATTAAGACAACATTTCTTTTTTCTCCAAACTTTTTAAGAACCAAATTCTTATTTTTCTTAAATTATGAATGAAGTGTTTGACGGTTGAGCTCTCATGCTCTAATAATTCTTGTACACAAAAAGGCGATACCCACGCCCCCAAGGCTCCCACCATCCGATCCGAAGTATGTCATGCTCTAATAATTCTAACTCAACGGAGAACGGAGTATGTCAATTATGTTGTACTCGATTTGAATTAGTCGGTTCACATTTCTAATGCTTTAATAACTTTAACTTAATGGAGCATGTCAATTATGCCGTACTTGATTTGGATTAACCGGCAGAAAATTTCGGGCCAATTTCTTGGGGGACAATTAAATTTTTGGACCTTTCATATGCTAAACTAATCCGATTATAATTGTGACTTAGCAAAAATAAAATAAAATGTGATTATAATTATGGACCAAGATATTAAAGATCATTCTCCTTCTACAATGGGGAAAAGTCGCCCCACATTTTGTGTTAAAAATGATTTTCTTCTCCTCGTGACATCTCTTGTACTCTCTTCTCTCTCTTTCCTCCGATTTTGCATTTGACATGAATCCGACTTTTTAAGTCTGACGCACGATCCTCTTATGTGAATTTGAGTTGCAAAATAGATTTCATCGCAATTTGTGTAAGAGGAATGTGGGCTGGTTCATTCATTCATTCCTCTCCTCAAAGATTCTTTTTGTTCTGGTCTTCAAAAGTTTACCTCGGAATGTTGTCCTGTTCTTGATCATATACTTATTTTGACTTATTTTACCTTTTTTTTGTATGTGTACTTGGTGAAATTGAGATTTTAATGTGTTCTTTCTGGGGATTTTAGGAACAGAGTAATGGATAGGTTTGTACATCAATATATTCATTGTTGATCAATGGAGTTTCTTTGCTTTTAGGTAGAGATTAGAGAGACTTTGTTGCTAAAGAATGAAGGTACTTTTTTATTCAAATCTGAGAAGAGCTCATTGTAAAAGAGACTCAAGGATTACAGTACAGAGAGAAGATAAATAAAGGAAGAAGGGGAGAGTGAGAGAAAAGAGTATAAGAGATTGTCACGAGGAGAAGAAAATTATTCTTTAATACAAAATGTGGGGCCAGTCCCCATGCCCGACTTTCTAATTCAGGCCTAAGAGACCTATGATTCTCCATAAATTAATATGGTTTGCATGGGCCAAGTTCATCTGAAAAGGAGTATGACAATGCGAAGATGCAGCACACAGGGCTGAATTCAGAGCAGAACAACACTGCAACCACATGATATTTTCTCTTCAGATCCAATAGTAAAAAAATGCGCATATTGCAATAAAAAAAAATCTGCGCCACACTCAATAAGAATACCATAACTCCCAAACTCCTGCATCGTCCCCTCCCACGATCTCAAGCCCCTTTAATGGCGATTAACACGTTCACCATGAAATCAATCATATATTTCCTTAATTTCATCTCATATTAAGATTTTCAAATATTTTCTTCTTCACAATAGTGATTTTTGTCCGGAATTATCGTTATATTTCATTCGATTCATCTCAGATTCCTTACTTTTTTCCATTTCAGATGGGAATTTTTTTCAAATTCCTTAATTTTCTACATCTCACTCTAGATATAGCTATTAATCACCATGAAAAATAAGAACATAAAGAAAATCTTCAAATTAAAAGTGTTTAAGGATTTAAAATTGAGCGGTATATCTGGCAACTATAATATGAAATAGTTACTTTGAGTCAAAATAATTATTTTAATGCTATCATAATAACTATTTTACTTAAAAATAATTAATTTGTATCACAACCGTTTAATCTTCCAATTCAATTGCTCATAGAATGTCCAAAGAGATTTTCGTTAGCACCTCAACCAAAATCTTCTTTTTTATTGGACATGTAAACCGACCATGCCCATTGGACCGAGTAGGCTTTTTTTAAAGAAAGCCCAAAACAAGTTACTTATCACTTCTTTGCTTCGTATTGGCTTTGTTACAAAGCCATTTCAATTGGATATCGGTTTATTCTTGACTATTTCAACCGGATTAATCCTTGTAATATTTTTAATTATATTTTTATATATTCTAAATCAAAATAAATTCTAAAATTTGAAAGATAGACCTTAAAAACTAATAATAATAGAATAAATATAAATATTACATATGATAATACATAAGGTGTTAGAAATAGTTTTGATTTTACATATCCTTTCAAAAAAACATATTTTTTTGCTTCTAACTCTTCTTCACTACTTTAAAATGTTAGAGAATCCATTATTACAACTATTGGAGAAGATTTTTACAATTATTGAAAGTTACTTTTTATTATAGTGAAACCCTATCACTAAGTAATACTCCATCTATTCCTATTTAATTGTCGTTTAGGATATATATACGTATCCAAATTAATTGTCACTTACATGTCAATAATTTATTCTAATTATACATTCAACATATCTGTTGTTGAAAAAGTGAAAGAGATGGAGGAAAGAAGAGTATTATTAGAATTGTGGTGAAAAAATTACTATTTAGTTGATTTCCTTAATTTTTTTAAAATGTCCTAAACATCTTATATTTAGGAATGGAGGGAATATAATTTTCACCAGAAGCCAACTCCAACTCCTCTTACATCAAATAACAATGTCTATTAAGTTTTTTTTGAAGTTTAACAATGTCTATTAATTCAATAATTGAATGATCAAAGTATTTAAATACAACAAAAAAAATATTTAAATAATAACCAAAAGAATCAAAACAAATAAAAGATAATTATCCATAAACAAAAAAAGAAAAGTAGATAAAGGAAAAGGAACACATGGATAACGAGAGCAAGCCAACTTGACCTTGCCGAATCGGCAGGTTATGATATTAAACAAAAAAAAATAGTACATATTGAATGTTTTTTTAGTTATTAGATAAACAAATTGACGGTTCATATTTTTTAAAAGAAGATATTTGTTATGATTTTTAATCTATTGCGTAAAATAAATATTATATTCTTTAAAAAATGTGTTAATAAAAAAAATATATATTACATTCCTACTATATAAAATATAATATTTTTCTAAAATTTTGTAATATTTATCAATTCTTTTTAATATATATTAAAATATTTATGTTTAACATAGTTTATCGTGATTTTTAAATCATTGTATAACTGTTACTTTCTGTATTTTTTAATTTTTTTTAATTATAATAGTATCGACTATTTGTGATTAATAAAAACAAATTTATTCAGAAAAAAAAAAACATTATAACCTCGACTCACCAAATAACAGAGAAAAAGGAACCCTTCTAGATAATGAGCCACCCAACTATAACCAAGTCTCAACCAACAACCCAAACAAAAAAAAGAAAAGAAAATAATTCAGCTATATAAATGAATTGTTCTTTCTTTCCATAATTTCCCTTTAATTTTCAAATTTCCTTTTAGCTGAACATTCAATCTAAGAACCCTAATTCGTAATTCCCGTACCTTCTGCTGCTACTACTACGACTGTTCTTCGATCTGATCAGGTAAAATTTATTGATCCTAATTTTAACGATTTAATCGCTTCTGTTTTTTATTTTATTTTTATATAATCCATTTGTATTTTTTTTTTGAATTTCAGATTATCCCATCGTTACTGATTGAGCTGTCGTTCTGATTTTTGTCTGATAATTAGGAGTATTATGATATTTTATTATATATATTGTAATATTTTGCTATCAATTTCATTTCTCTGTGTTTGATGGGAAATCTACTAGCTTTGTTGTTATTTTTATTTTCAATTCCAGATTAGTGCAGTTTTGTTGATCCTAATTTCGACGATTTAATATCTTCTGTTTTTATCTGATTTTATCCTGTTGTCAATTTTGATTTTCATATTATCCTATCGTTACCGATACTGATTGTGTAGATTAATCTCTTTAGGTTAGATTTACGTAAAATTTTGAGCTTTTGTTCTCAATTTTTTTTGTATGATAATGTTTTTTTTAAAAAAATATTTGTTTATCGATTTTTTTATTCAAATAATTTGTTTGTCGATTTCATTTTTCTGAGTTTGATGGAAAATCTGTTAGCTTTCTTGTTATTTTTATTGTCAATTCCAGACTAGCTGTTTTGTTGAATTTTGATTTCTGAATTCGGATTTTATTTTGTAAAGGTATGCCAAGATTTTCTCTTTTAATTTTCTAATTTTAAGATATATGGCTTTTTTTATTTTACAGAATTTTAAGCAAAGAAACTATTCAAGTTATTTGTTTTTGCAAGCCTGGAGTTTCTTTATGTACAATTTGGGTACCAAATAGATGTTGTATTTCTAGAATTAGACTTTTACATATTTTATTGATATTAAATTTCATCAAGATGGATATAAAAAGTTGTTATTTAGAATGTTCTAATGCTAATTTTCCCATGTTGGGTTTATCAGGAACCATGAGTCTTGTGCAGAATTACCACCAATCACAAGGTGGTCCTTTTCAAGTTGGCTCGAGATCTTACTTTGGCAGAAACAGTGATACTTCTACCAGCTCTGCTGTGACTGCAGCAGCTTACTATAACCACTATAATCTTAACTATAGCCATCTGCGAAATCACAATAGCCAACATGAGCCTTCTAGGAATTACAGAGATTACAAGTACAATTTGAATAACTGTTCTAACCCTGAAGCTCCCTCTTCTTTCAAGAGAAGAAAGTTTTCGAGCTCTCCTTGGGAAGACAATGGGAGCACTTATCCAATACCGTATTCATATGATAATGTTCCCTCTAATCTTCCCAACGTTTACACGAACACAAACTACCCTGTGAGCACCTCCACTGTGTATAACAATTCCCGCTCGACCTGTGAAAGCCATTCAGCTGTGACTGCAACCACTAAGCCTGATGCTAATGCTCACACTTCTACATCTTTCAAGCGTGATCGCTCAACATTTGAGGAGGAAGATGATCTGGTATTTTTGTCAAGAGATGAAATCGAGAGGCGCTCTCCATCTCGGAAAGATGGTATTGATGCCATACATGAAACTCATCTGCGTTACTCCTATTGTGCCTTCCTGCAAAATCTTGGAATTCAGCTAGAGCTGTAAGCATTCTCTGTTCATGTTTCTCTGTCAATTATTTTTTCTTCTTCCTCTCTCTTTTTAAAGTTTGATTTTAGTGCTCATTTAGATTTTCTTAAGTGAGAATATAAGTATAGATCACGCTATGTACATTTTTGAAGCCTTTGACTTTCGGCCAGCTAGATAATGATGGTATCATTGTGTTATAAATTGTCACTTTCAGCAAAGATTGTTAATCTGGTTTATTGTTTTTAACATTATGTAGGCCGCAAACAACAATTGGGACTGCCATGGTTCTCTGCCACCGCTTCTTTATTCGAAGGTCACATGCTTGCCACGATAGATTTGTGAGTTTCAACTTCTTATCTTTTAAATTTGTCTCTTTTGTGATTTTCCTTAACTTTTAGCCTTTAGGAATGTTATTGAGAAACTTGAAAGCTCATATGGTCACAAAACACAGATTTCATTTGGTACTTGTTTGTTTTAAAGTCCTCTCTGATTAGTAACTATTCTAGTTGTGTGCATTGAAGTAACAATTCTCTCTCACATATGCCTTTTCTGTCATGAAAGTAGAGTGACCTCTAAAATGAGTTTAGAGTGGCAATTTTTGAACAAACGCATGGCTGATTTGTTCTGAGCTTCTGGACCTATTACTTGAACTTTGTAGTCCAAGATAATTACAGTATGCACCATGTGCTGTCATACTTAAATCTCACGAGTTGCGTTTAAGGCTGAATAGTTTTTGTAAATGTTTATGATATTTTCGATTATACACGGTTTTTCTTCTGTGACATGCTAAAAGCTTTTTATCCGATTATCGTTTTGGCTGCAGTTGGTTGCTACTGCTGCTCTTTTCCTTGCTGCAAAATCGGAGGAGACAGCTCGTCCTCTGAACAACGTTCTGAGAGTATCATGTGAAATTCTCCACAACAAGGACTTCTCTTTCCTGTCTTATATGTTTCCTGTTGTAAGTCTTCTCTTTCACCCCCTCAAGTCTGCTTGTGAGCTTGTTTCCTGTTTTGTATTGTCAATGATGATTTGCAGTTTACAGTAATTTTCTTGTATGCCTGTTCTAAGGATTAAAGTATGTTAATATACCTCTGTCACACACATGAATGATGTTTCTTTCAAAGGGTTCCACTTCGATCAAATTGTAATTGTGGATGCAATCTAAGTGCTGAATCATCTTGTGTGCCTGCTTTTCGTAAATGAATTCCTTAGTCATGGATAGCCTTGCTTTATAGATGGAGGTTATAACCAATTCATTGCATGTGGTTTCTGTGTTAGGATCTCTACATCCTTCAGAGTTGCTAGATTGATTGCATCTTATCAATTTATATTGAATTACTTCTCAGGGTCCCATGCATTTATACTTCAAATTTGATTGTACTTGTTAACAGGGAAACATTTAGCTCTCTCGTTCTGTGTCTGATATGATTTCTATGGTTTGGTTTTAACAGGGTTGGTTTGAGCAATATCGAGAACGTGTAATTGAGGCGGAGCAAATGATTTTGACAACTTTGAATTTCGAGTTAAATGTGCAGCATCCGTATGCCACATTGACATCAACACTTGAAAAATTGGGATTTTCTCATACAGTATTGGTGAATCTGGCTTTGAGCTTGGTCAGCGAAGGGTTAGTTCACTGTTTATCTTTATTTTACTTCTGTGTGGAATATTGGGGAAATTCTGAGTGTAGAGCCAATAGGTATTACTATAGCAGGAAATAGTATGTTTGGAAGTATAAACTGTTGGCCGCAACGATAACTATCTTCTTAATTATCTGTCTACTCAGAACATCAAGTTAGAATAGCTAGGAGTTGGGAAAATGTCCCTTTTTCTCTTGACCTTTGCTTTTTGAGTTTCGGTGACTTGAAAGTATTGGATCTCAATTTGCTGTTTGTTTGAGGAATGCAGGATAATTTCAGTACGAAGATGAGTTGATTCTTTTGCTTCTATTTTTTTACCGCCAGGCTTTTGCTAATGCTTGTATTACCTGTGTGAATTTGTTTTATTTTCACTTGATCACTCTGAGCTGGCAATTTTGCATGTGATATTGATCTTTTGGATTGACATATAATTGCAGGATCTATAGAAGGATTATCATGCTCGCCTGTTTGATATTCTTAGCTGGCGGTTGATTTCTGAAGTTGACTTATCCTTGTCTTGTGGATGATTTTTTCAATCATGACACCCTTAAGCATGAATCATGGGTATTAAAGATAGTAAAAAGATGACACTATACCACTTCCCATCCCGCATCTTTTTCTGTATATAATACGCAAATGATATCCAAGTTCCATGTTTGTATGTTCACTCAGTGTCTGCCTGTTTCATCAGTGTCATGTAAGAAACAGGTCATGGAATCGGAAAGATTTCGGTGAGCGATTCATGTCTAGGAGTTTTCCAGGCTACTTCTGGAAGTTATGAGCACTGGGAGGGAATAGTTCAATGAGGTTCACTGATGGTGCTATTGACATGGGGGGAAAACTGTGGGTAATGTCTGCAAAAGCTGTGGACTTTTCTGATATCAGGGTATGGTGAGTTGGGTTTTCTCATTGTTCCACACGTTCTCTATCATCCTGACTCTCTCCTCAATCCCAATTCTCTTAACACCACTTCCCTCCTTTCCGTTGACCTAAAGAGTTTTTAGGAAAAGGAAAAAAATGAAAGGAAAGAGACCTAGAAAGGAATGAGAGTGAGACTGAATAAATGACCCTCTCATTTTCTGCTAGATCGTGGTTCTTATATGCTTGCTTTTCTCTGCTAAATATTTCCACTGTTTTTAGGAGAGTAGGAACTTTCTGGTGTTTTATGGTGCTCTGAAAAGTTTGGTCACATATTTGAACTAGTGCCTTACCAGGCATGCATACATCTGTCTCTTGGTTGCATTATAGGAACATTCTAAAACTAGATTAGTTGTCATTTCTTTCATGATGCTATTTATGTACATTGTAACTTTTGTTACTGAAATCAGTATTGGTAATGTGGTAGCATATTATTTTGAGTATAGAGAGACATATAAGCCGCCAGCAGAAAAAAAAGGGGGGGGGGGGGGTTAAATGTCCAACTAGATGGCAGCTACTGGTGGGTTTGTATTTTGTGAGGTTAGGTGTTAGATGTTGAAATGCTAAGTGGGAAAAACCCACAAAAAGATACTCCCTCTATCCCAAATGATCTGTCCACTTTGTATTTTGCACGGGAATTAAGGTTTCATCAAATTCTAGAGTGAAATATGATGAAATGTCAAACATAACCCTATTTAATGTTACTTCCAATTTAATTC